>JAKELI010000839.1:0-18698 GCA_021525025.1 Lactarius hengduanensis | reverse complement strand
AACGCGGTTGGTGGGCCTGTTTGCGCTGGATCCCTTCCACCACCCTTCGACGACGCCCCTGTTGTCCCGTGGACCAGGACGTGTTCGCCTTCATTAGACGACTCGCAAGGCTGATGATAAGAAGTTCCGAAGCCGACTGCTTCAGGCCCACTGGATATTCCTGCCCTGGGAATTCCACCCAGGGAGGAGGTGCCATGCCCGCCATTGCGGGCCGACTGGTGATGGCGACGCCGAAGCTAGAGCTGGCGTCGGAATATGCGTTGTAGTCCGCGAGGGGCCGGGGCTTGGGAATGGGGCAGGAGATCTGGGGTTGGCCGAGCTGGAGCTTCCACCACTCGAGGTCGCTTTGGGTATCCCGAGGTGGGGTGCGCGGAACGAAAGGACTGTGGTGAAAGGAGCCCAACATGGCCTCCAAGCCTGTGAGGTGAGCACGTCCTGCTGGTAGGACCAGCGACGTGTGGAGGAGTTTGCCGTACAACTTCTGCGTTTCGATGAGGTTATGCGTCCGCTTCCGCTCCCACTCGATAACAGCAGCCAAATACCTGGCTTTCTTCTCGTCCAGAAGCCGGACAGTGAGCGTGCGCAAGTCCCAACTGAACCTGAGGTAGGGAATGTCTGTCCTAAACGAGACCGACTTGGTGGGTTCCCAGCGAATTCCGAGGCGCGCCGAGACGGCGTCAATGTCGGCGTCAGCGTAGGCGAAGTCCTCGTCCTCCAGGGAGCGGGGGGAGGTGCCGGCCAGATCACGCAGCGTCGTGCTGCAGTCTTTCGCAGAACTCCTCCGAGGGGCCGTCTGGGAGATCCTTCCCACCGTACCATAGGCGGCTGCCGCTCTGCCTAAGGCCCCCGTGGGCGAGGATTTCCCGCCTCCATTCGGCGCGCCTGGCGTTGTACCCCTCCAGGTGCCGGTGCGGGATCCTGAAGAAGATATGGTCGTCGACCCACTTCGCCAGGGGGCCGACGCCACTTCCGCGGAAGATGTCCGCGCCGGCGTTGGCGACCATCCCGTAGACCCCTCCGGCGGATGTGAGACCAAAGTTGTTGCATATGTTGACGGCGAAGCCGTCGTCCGCCTGGAGGCGAATGACCAGGCCTGGCCATTGGGTGGGAGCGGCAGGAATGGTCCTGTAAGCCTCAGCGACGTCACGCACGGAGGCTTGGGAGTCTGGGGGGAGGTGGGCGATGAGGAGGGCGACGGCGGAGAAGGTTCCCCAGGTGCATGGGAAGTCCTCGCTGTCGATGCGCAAATTGATCGAGGAGGTCTGCGGCGTGGGGTTGTGCGGGTGCGAAAAGTCGTGGACAGCCCGGTACTTGCCCGGTTTGGAGGTCTTCGGGACGAGCGAGAGGGGGGAAGACTGGAACGGGCCCAACTCGGCCTCCAGTTGCGCTCGGGTGAATGGGCCGATGTAACGGCCGGCGGTGAATTCGCGCTCAATGATCTCATTATATACGTCGGGGAGGAGGTTGAGAGAGGGATGGTTGCGCGGGGTGTAAGTGGTCCGGATCTCCGGGACACCGAGGTGGAAGCCACTGGCGAGGCCCTGGAGGAGCAGGGGGTATTTGTGGAGCAAGCCGAGGCGCGCGAGGTCCGTAGCCCAAGTGTCGCAGGTTGTAGGAGGAGAGAGGCTCAAGCCTTCTCTGCTCGAGGGCACGCCTGAGCCCCGTGCCCAGGCTTCCCAGCATCCAGAGCATCTGTGGCGATCGGGGTGGCTGGAGGAGGCACAGCCCCTTGGCACCTGCCAGTTGAAGCAGAGTGGGTGGCCGTCGGCAGCGACCAGCTTCCCCTGCTCATTTTTCCTGGTGGAGGCTGCGGTTCCGTCCCATAGCTTGGGCCCTTCGCATCTGGCGAATACGTGTTCGTGGCGACCGAGGCAGACGGCGCAGACGCCCCCACAGCGGGCCTGCGCCGGACGGAAAAAACTCCGGTTTTCCGCGCCTGACACGCCCGGGCTGCCCCTGGAGCATTTTTTCGGGACGGTCAGGAGATGAGCCTGGCGGTGATCGAGAACGGTAATGTTTCCTCGACGATTCACCCCGGCGTGGCGATGGGGAACGGGCCCGGCCATGCGTCCTGCGGTCCCGATCACAGTGGCGCCTGGAGGGGGTACGCCTATCGGGCGAGTCCATAGCTACGCGCACTGATTTGTGGAACTGGGGAGAGTGGGAAGGGGTAAGCAAAGCGGGCAATGGTGTGGCGTGGCGTTTGGCAGACGGCGGGGAGAGGATATGGCAGGAGATAGCATGGCGCGACCGGTAGCAAAGGGGCGGGGATAGCAGCGTAATGGCAGGAGATAAGCACGGTGTTATGGCGTAGCGGGTGGGGGGTGTTGACGAGGTGTGGGAGAACATTTTTAATGGAGATGAAAAAGAAGAGGGGAGCAGGGTCAGCGAGTGCGTGACAAACACGAGGGGCGTGGGTCCGTACCTGTTCGAACTCTTCCCTTTGGACCTCCCGTTCGACCTCATCCACAGCAGTGCGGAGGAGCCCTTCCCCGATGTGCTCTATGTTGAAACCCTCGTTGCGCTTTAAGGCTGTGAACCATTCGCACCTGGCTCGGCTTTGGTAGAGCAGGAGGGCGTGTTTGCCATTTATCTGCGCGGTTCTCGGGTGCAACTCCTAGGGGGACGAAAGAACGCGGCGAGTGACTGAGCTGTGCGCTTGGGGCCACGTTGTGGACTTCGCCATGAAACGGAGCATCACGTTCTTTCCCTGCAGCATTTCCTCCCAGCTGAGATCCTCGTCGTTTCTGATGTTCCTGGAGGACCGAACTGCGGCTAGAGGTCGCACCGATATGGTGCCGTCGAGCTGGGTGAAAGCAAGGGTGTCCAGGTTGGCCGACCCCCCGGTGTCGGCGCCGGCCTCGATGCAGCCCTTTGTGGTAAAGTAGTCGAGCTCGACGTACTCGAGGTTGTTGAGCTTGTTGATGGCGTATGGGGCTGGTCTCGGCTCGATCCAATCGCTGATGACGCGGTCGGGATCGAAGTCATTTAGCTTGGGCTTCTTCTTCTCAGCCTCCCGAAGTTGGTCGTCGGCCTCCTTCTGTCGTAACGTCACTTGGGCGTCAGCTTCCTCCTGGGCGAGCCTGTCCAGTTCCGCCTGGTCGGTGCGGTCCTGCTCGACCTGGGCGTTCCAGGCGGCAACCTTGGTGCCGTTCTCACGGGCCCAGGCGTCTTTCAGTGTCTGGGTAGCCTCTTCGGGGGTCAGGGGAGCAGCTCCCTGGTGGGCGTCGATCATTGACTGTCGTAAGGAAGTCCCATCCGGCACTCTCGAAGCTTGGGCAGACAGCCTGAGTCGGGTCTTCAAGGATGCGCGGCATATTTTGGTGGTTAGAAAGGAGTAGAGGTTATCGTGGTTGAGAAGGTAACTAAAGGTGAATGGAGATGATAATATTTCAAAAAATAAAAGACACGGTTCTTTGAACCGGCCGAGAGTATGGGTGGACAGGTGGCGGCACGGAGGAAAGGAATGAGCACGTGCCGCCCTGTCCGCTCGCGCAAAGACTATGCTCTAAGTCTTTGCTCGTTCCTCGCTTCGCCTCAGACCGGCTAGCGTCGGACAGTCTCGGGCCGGCAACACATGAACGCGGCTCAGTTGCCGCGGTCTCGTTTTTTCCTCTCTACGAATTTTTTTTTCTCCTACATAAATGCTTCATAGTTCACGTAGAAAGACCTCAGCCTTTCTCCCAAACGGCTGAGGTTAGTAGTTTACCTTATTCCGCTTTATGTTACCTTTACTTACTGTGTACTTAGTCGCGCATTCTCGCGCTCAAGCTCGCGCTCCTACCTTGGCTCCTACCAAGCTCCTACAGAATAGTCTGGCGTTTCAAGCGGTTACATCGCACTCGCACTCGCTGGTTTCTCCTTGGGTTTCTCAACGGTTTCGACCAAAGGTTTCGATATCTACAGAGAATATTGCGCCAACTCTCAAATACATTGAAATACAGTAGTTGCCATTTACTCTGTATCGTTGGCCAATGGCCACAAGGTTGGCCTCGCTTTCCGTATAGTCAATCGCTGTCATCACATCTTGCATCACATATATTCGAGTATACCGTGACGTCACATTCCAAATATGCCTACACGAATACCCGCAGAAGGGACCAATTATCGTGGTGACTTGATGTACCTCTGCTTGTAAATGCGTATATTCGGAGGAGGCCTCATCACAAAGGACAATGTGCTTGCATAGGTTCTACTCTCAGGAGACTCGGCGACGAAGATGTATGGATAACTTAAAGCACTCTGTCTACCTGCACACCATGCTCCGTCAACATCTGTATGATCTCGTTCCTTCTCTTTCCTAATGCTACCTGGAATGGTGTCCTTCCTTCCTTATTCTTGGCCTCTGCGTTCGCGCCATGGTCGAGCAGCAAGCGCACGGTCTCTGCTGCAATATTGGATGACGCTAGGTGCAACGGAGTCCGCCCATCATTGTCCTCGGCATTTACGTTCGCGCCATGGTCGAGCAGCAGACGCGCGACCTCGGGCCCCCCATCAGATGATGCCAGATGTAATGGCGTCGAGTGGTTCTTATCTTGTGCGTTGATATCGGCTCCATGCTGGAGTAATAGCCTCACGATCGCCTCGTAACCATTTCTCGATGCGTGGTGCAATGGGGTGCAGCCTTCGTTGTTGGCAACGTCGATGCGTACGCCGTGCCCCAGTAACATCCGAACGACCTCTAGCTTTCCATAAAGTGCAGCTAAATTAATGGGAGTGTGGTGATCGTCTCGTTGCAGATTCGCATCCGCGCCGTGATTGAGTAACCACCGCGCGACATCGATAAGTCCATTGATCGACGCAGCATGTAGTGGAGTTCGATGATCGTGGTCGTCTACAACATGCACGGCTGCGCCGTGCTGGTGCAATAGCTCTGCCAAATCGAAGTGTCTCTTGTACAGTGCCGCCGCCAGTGGACTGTGATTGAGGCCGCCCCTCGCATTTACTTGCTCGGGATGCTGGGCGATGATGTGCGCTGCCAGGTTATAAAACCCACACAAAGAAGCATAATACAGTGGAGATCCACGATGTTTGGCGAAATCTCCGAACGCCTCCCAGTAATTGTCGATGTTATGCAACTGGAGCCACACGGAAAAATATGGCTTGGCTGAGTCAAAAAGACGCCGCATCCCATCTTCTATGCGTGAAGACACCTTTCCGAACTGCGCATGCTCCACCCAATGCTGACTGGCATATTTCGCCAACGGAAATCTATCTTCGACCCGGCCATGGTCCGTGCTGTCGTCCAACTGGAGTAGAATACCCAAGCAAGCCTGGGCGAGAGTCGTATGTGCGGGCTCGGCAATGATATGAAAGTGGGAAGCGTCTCCTTTAGAAGTCGCGAGGCGATCGGATGTCAAGAATTCCTTGACCGAAAAATGCGTAAACTGAATGACCAGGGAATCCCCATCGTCGACTTGGGTGATCAAACTGGAGCAAGTAGATAGCACAGCTCGTTGTCGATCCTCCCACCGCCAATCCTCATTCAACTTCGGCGTCGCTTCCTCGGCTTCACCAAAGTCAAGCGCAAGGATTTCTGCGAGCTCCTCAACACGCAGCGGCCGAGCGGCGGCCGTGAGACATTGTAAGAGACGACGAGCATGGTCTCGGTTGGCCATCCCGATCTCCTTCAACACCCGCTCATATGTCTCGTCCAAAGATTTCGGCAATTCGTTGAGCGTTCGCCGGATGCTTTGCGGAAGGCAGTGTTGCAACACTTCCAGTTGACAGAAGACCCATCGGAACCTATCAAATAGTCAGCAAGCGTCATCAGCATCCTCAAGCACTAGCTTACATTCCATCAGCTTTATCTGTGAGCGTCTCAATAACCAATTCTTTATCCTTGTCCCTCCATCTCCTCATCGCAGTATCTGTTGAGCAAGCCACATGCGAGTGTGGGGCAGCGAACCGAGCGATCGGTGCGCGCCACAACGCTGAGCCACGAGCTCGGCCACAGTGATGAGCTGTGGCCTCGCATGGCACGATCAGAGCGCACATCAGAGTGCACACTGCGTGTGCACTCAGTTGAGCGATCATAGGCCCTTAGATACAGTAGCTAGATATTTATAGACACTCTGGAAAGTGTATATAAGACGCCCATGTTGTGCACAATACATACAGTTCAATCAGAACACAAAGTAGTCGTATTTACTCGTATCAAACAGGTAAGCTGTAGTATACAATACACTATGCCTTTCCCATACCTGTTTCTACAGGTTATGGGCCCTGTGGCCCTTGTCTGCGCCTTCAATGGCAGCGACAGCGCGCTCTTCATTGAGCTGCGCACTGTGTGCTACTGGCTTGCCCAGGCGATGCGCCCCTAGTGGCTGCACCGCCCTGTGCAGTGCGCCTGAACGGCTGCACGATGCCCCAGTGTGCGCCCTAGTGGCTGCCACTAATCTAAGAGTTTCCTGAGCGTTCTGACTACTTTCTGCATGTGCCCGGTTGTCGCATAAGTGCTGACACTTGGTCTATCAAACAGAAACTTTACAATGTCAAACGCCCTCACTTCTCTGGTCCCAGTGCTCGATGGCACTAACTACCAAGAGTGGGCCAAAGCGATGGAAGCCTATCTGATGTCCATAGACTTGTGGGAGTATGCGAGTGGAGAAGAGGCTGAACCTGCCGTCTCCAGTCCTCCTACCGATGCCGAACGCGCTGTGTACAAGACTTGGAAGAGTGGCAATCAAAAGCCCTCGCCAATCTTATCCTGCGCATCAACCCCAACATTAGGGAAGAAGTGGCCTCCCTGAACAAAGCGGACTCTATCTGGAACCGTCTCAAAGCTCACTTTGATGTCGTCCAGCCCACCACTGTGTTCAAGGACTTTAAAGAAGCCATTTCCACTCGAATTGACGCTACCAAGCACCCCTTGCCGCAGGTTAACAAACTGCAGGCTGCGGTGCACCGTCTTTCTACTAATGGCTGTTACCATCCCAGAGATTATCCAGGCGATGATCTTGCTGTCTGCGCTCCCACCCAAGTGGGAGATGCTCGTCTCCATCCTCTGCACCAACTACGACCTCGCGAACCTTAGCCTTAAGCATGTGCGCGAGGCTATCATGGCACAGTGGGAGACTGAGAAGAACAAGGGGAAGTCGCAGCAGAGTGCGCAGAAGCTCTCTGCAGTAAAGCGCAAGCGCGGCGACCCTAACTACAGACAGCAGCGTGACGCTGGCTCTGGCGGTGCGTCTGGGAGTGGTGGCAACAACCCTCAGAGGTCCGGACAAGGCCAAGGCAATGCCCAAGGCAAGAAGAGGCGTGGCAAGCGCGGTGGGAAGAAGCCCCAGTCGCAGCAAGGCCAGGAGGTCCATGACCACTCTCACGTTGCCAGTGTGGCTGCCCTGCCTCCTCCGACTTCGGCTTCGATTGCGCACATCGCCCCTAGTGGCCT
The DNA here is from genome assembly GCA_021525025.1 of Lactarius hengduanensis. NCBI lineage: Eukaryota > Fungi > Basidiomycota > Agaricomycetes > Russulales > Russulaceae > Lactarius > Lactarius hengduanensis. Next base: position 11,305 of record JAKELI010000839.1, on the reverse strand, counting down.
GACTGTGCGCACCATCTCTGGACACACTACGCTCCCTCCTGCCACTGCAGGACCGTATGCCACCCTCAATAAGGCGCGCAACATTGTGCGCGACATAGGAGTGGTTGGCACATCCAACACCCTCAAGACTCTCGAACAGCGCATCACTGCGCTCGATCCTGATGACTCTGACGATGACCAGCGCGATTCCAAGCGCAGCAGGTCTTCCCCCGAGCCCTCTGAGGACGAGGATGTTGGAGACGGCTTCCTCAGTCGCTCACCCTCTCCCGACACACAGCGCAAGTCCGCTGAAGATTGTGTCAGTCTCGGAAACGATGACTGGGACCTAGACAATATGGTCTGCGATGCCGCTGGCCTAGGTGAATCCAGGTCGGTCCAATCTCTCTTCCTGATGCCTAATGCCGCTCACGAACGCCTAATCTCACAACTAGCTATGAAGCTTAAGTACAGTAGTGTACATGGTTGTGTAGAATCGTTGAATGAATGCGCACAAAGTGGCGCACATGGCGTGGACTCTGCTGAGTGTGCTAAGTGCAAAGGAAGAGAGAAAGGAAAACAGCAGTGCCAAATGGCTCTTAGACTCGGGTGCATCATCGCACTTTACCTATTCAATGGAAGACTTCATAGACTATGAGGATATCCCAACGCCTATAGTGGTGCAGACGGCCTCAAAGCCAATCCACATTAAAGGCAGAGGTGCAGTCCTCATCAAGCACGAAGTTACACACAACGGGTACACTAGGCAGCGCACTACGCGCCTCTACCCAGTGTTTTATATTCCAGAAATCACGGGGAGACTCCTCTCCGTTGGAGAGTTCCTGCAGCAAGGCCTGCGTGTCTATGGGGACGCACAGACCATGGTTCTGCGCAGTGAACACTCTACTCAGCCGCTTATACAGTGTGTGCCGACGTTCCCTGGCCACACTATCTACTGGCTAGAGTCTGTAATCACAGACACGAGTGCTAGTTCCACTGTTTATGCGGTGGACTACACTCTCATGCACAAGCGCTTCGGCCATCCTTCTAAGGATGTGCTGCGCCACGCTAGGAACCACACCAAGGGTTTCCCAAAGGATCTGGACTTCCCTGGGGAAGTGCCAGTATGCCCAGGATGTGCGCAAGGCAAGATGCCTTCGCAGGCACACTCGCCATCTGAAACGCGTGCATCTGCGCCCTTTGAGAAGGTCCACTCTGACTTAAAGAGTTTCCCAGTGAGCTCTTACCACAAGTACAAGTACTTTGTGAGCTTCTTGGACGACTTCACGTCGTATGCTTGGATAGTGTGTCTGCGCACTAAGGCTGCAGCAATAGGCGCACTCAAGCACTTCATCGCACTCGTTAAGAATCAGTTTGGCACCACTATTAAAGAGTGGATGTCGGACGCGGGTGGCGAATACAAGTCAGAGGTCTTTATCACCACTCTCAAGGACAGCGGGATACGCATCCTGCAGAGCGCACCATACACTCCTAAACAGAATGGTCGCGCAGAGCGCTTTATGCGCACCTGCATGGACAAGGCACAGGCTATGCGCCTGGATGCCTGCCTTCCCGAATCCTGGTGGGAATTCGCGATTCTGCACGCCGTACATGTGTACAATAGGACTCCAGTACGACGCCTTCAGTGGCGCACACCCTACGAGACACTGTATGGCACCGTTCCAGACATATCGCACTTGCGAGTGTTCGGTTGTGCGGCATATGCCCACATCCCTGAGGAGCGTCGAGTGAATAAACTCGCGCCTAAGTCTGAGCTGATGGTCTATATTGGCCACACTGAAGGCATTAAGGCGTACACATTCATGCGCCTCACTAAGAACACTGTGTACACAGGGGCCACCGCTCTCTTCGACGAGGCAATGTTCCCTAAGTGCGAAACCACTAAAAAGCGTGGCTTTACCCGCTTGGAAGAACCAGTAGAGCAGCATGGGACACCACCACAGCCTACTCCCTTCTATGACGATGATGGGGACACCCCACATCGCCCTCCTCCTTCCAGACCAATGGAAGTGTCTCAAGATCCTGACGAGGGTCTGGCGCCACCACGGCAGCCTGAGCACACTTCGCCTTCCCCTGCACCAGTGCCAGAGCATGAGGACGTGCCTGCGGCCGCACCACAGCCGCCGCCACTCCCCAGACGCTCTGGGCGGGAAAGGAGAGTACCATCACGACCTGGTAACGTCTACGGGGACGACAGGCACCCCGTTCAACAACATAGAGACGTACAGCGGATGCGACAGTGGAGAAATCTTGTGGGGGATGAGCCGGGTCGCTCCCAGCCACCCTCCACCACTCGCCAGAGGCAGGTTCCTGGACCTAGCACTGGCCATCCACAACGCGACGACTCGCCGCTGACACCCCTACCAAGTGATGTAGAGGTCGAAGACCTACTCCTGGCACAGCTAGCCCAGGAAGGGGGAGTAGAATCCGTCAATTACCTGCTTGCCAAAGCGGTACCACACGATTCACACATAATGCACACCACTTCCATTCGGGAGTGGACTTATAAAGACATCCTGCGACTGCCTGAGGCGCAGAAGAAGGAGTGGAAGACTGCATGCCGCGAAGAGCTTGAGGCTCTTCACAAGCGCAATGTCTTCGAACTTGTGGATCTCCCCAAGGGGAGAAAGGTCATAAAGAACCGTTGGGTCTTTGACCAGAAGACAGACGGCCAAAAGAAGGCACGTCTTGTGGCCAAGGGCTTCTCTCAGATAGAAGGCACCGACTTCAATGAGATATTCTCTCCAGTTGTGCGCTTCGAGACAGTGCGCCTCATGCTCGCTTATCTGCGCTTGAGCAGTGGTATATCACTGGCTTAGACGTTAAAAGCGCCTTCCTCTATGGCAAACTGGATGAGGAGCTCTATATGGAGCAGCCCGAGGGCTTTAAGCTTAAAGGACAGGAAACTAAAGTACTGCGCCTTAAGCGTGCACTCTATGGACTCAAGCAAGCAGCTCTGGCGTGGTGGAGAGCGCTGGACAAATCCATGAGTGAAATCGGCTGTAAACGCCTCCTCTCAGACTCTGGTCTGTTTGTGCACACATCTAATGGCTCTACAGTAGTGGTCATAGTGTATGTAGACGATGCGCTCTTCATGGGCACAGACAAGACACTAGTGAACACACTGAAGCACGCCTTCATGAGCAAATGGGAGTGCCGCGATCTCGGCGACGCCAAGGAGTTCCTGCGCATGCGCATACTGAGGAAGAATGGCAATGTCTACATCGACCAGACTGCCTACCTCAATAAAGTGCTGCAGCGCTTTGGAATGGCGAACGCTAAGTACGCAGCAACACCACTGCCTGAGGGATATCACCCCCTACCGAACACAGACGCTGTGGACACTACACTGCGCACCCAATACCAGCAGATCATCGGTTCACTCATGTATATCATGCTGGGCACACGCCCAGACATTGCATTTGCAGTGACTAAGATGGCGCAGCACGCTGCAAACCCCTCACAAGACCACTTGAATCGTGCACTGCACATATGCCGCTATCTTGCAGGCACTGCAGACTATGCACTGGTGTACAGTGGCCACTCCAATAAGGGCTTGTTCGCATGCGCGGATTCTGACTGGGCATCAAACCCTGTGGATCGCAGGTCCACTACCGGATACATGGTTAAACTAGCGGATGGAATCTTTAGCTGGAATTCCAGAGCACAGCGCACAGTGGCTCTGTCCTCGACAGAAGCTGAATACATGTCTCTATCTGACACAAGCCGACAGCTTGTGTGGATTAAGGCGCTCCTTAGTGAGCTAGACATTAACATGGGACCGATCCCACTGTGCGGCGACAACCAAGGCTCTATATTCATGGCATCGAATCCTGTGCAAGAGCGCAGGATCAAACACATAGATATTCGCTACCACTACATCCGGGAAGTGGTCCAGCAGCGCCAAGTGGAGTTATTCTTCATAAATGGTGCTGACAACCCTGCAGACATGTTCACAAAGAATTTGGGTCGTATTAAGTTCACACAGTTCAGGAGCACTCTGGGACTCGAAATATATTCGTCCTAGAACGCTTTGGACACCTCTACCGGTGTGCAAAGCGAGGGGGAGTGTTGAGCGAGCCACTGCGAGTGTGGGGCAGCGAACCGAGCGATCGGTGCGCGCCACAACGCTGAGACACGAGCTCGGCCACAGTGATGAGCTGTGGCCTCGCATGGCACGATCAGAGCGCACATCAGAGTGCACACTGCGTGCGCACTCAGTTGAGCGATCATAGGCCCTTAGATACAGTAGCTAGATATTTATAGACACTCTGGAAAGTGTATATAAGACGCTCATGTTGTGCACAATACATACAGTTCATTCAGAACACAAAGTAGTCGTATTTACTCGTATCAAACAGGTAAGCTGTAGTATACAATACACTATGCCTTCCCATACCTGTTTCACAAGTGTTACTGTATATCGAGTCGAATCAAGCACCGTGCCCTTCTCACTCACCCGCGCATAGGAATAGGCCGCCTCCTCTACTTTCCGCTCTTCTCCAACCAGACATTGGCACGCCAGAAGCAGGGTTCCCGTTGGGCTTTGCGTTGGGCGATTGACTGTTTTTGCTTGGGGCCCCTTGATTGGTGCGTTATCCCTCCCGTTCCGGATCTCTCTCACGCAAGTGGAATAGCTTTTAAACGATCCTCTCTACACTCCGCACTCTGCACAGCGAGCGGTCATCTCCTCCATCCTTACCGCCCATCTGGTAGGGTTCGTCTCACCTCTGCAGGGTATTGGGTCACCAACGCCCCACCATTGGCACTGAAGACTGGAAATTCAAGGACACAGACTTTTGTCCGCATCTCCGACTTGGTCAATGACCGATATCATCATCGCCCTCAATGCGTCAGCTACACGACCCAAGATGTACATGCCCTTGCTGTCTGTGACCGGAACAGGTGAGTATATGCTAACTTTGGCGATGAAATGCCTGTTTTGAGTCAGTCCGCTCATCGCTGGATGTGGGATCTGTGTCTGGCGTGCTTGTTTGGGCGAGGGAGAGGGTACCGTGTAGCCAGCGGAGAGGGTGACAATGTCCCACGCGGTGAGCAGAGGAGCAACATGGACATGCTTTACTGCACTTCCTAGATCGTACTTCTTTGCTCACGCACGTTCTCACAGCGCACATTTCTCCTGGGGTCATCACTCCCTCAGTTTGTTCCACGTCGGCGGCTCCGGTGGTGACCACGTGACGCATGTGATACATCACCTTCGTGAAAGCGTGGGCGCGGGCGACACAGTGCGGGCCCGCGCCGCTCCGGGTCTTCACTGACACAGGTCAAGTTCGTACGTCCGTCCGTGACTAAATAGGTTTGCTTTCGTCAAATGTCAAGTGTAAGCACTGCGCGACGCAGTCCTCTTGCACTAAAACCATTTGCATTGTACCTTTCTTTTCCATGGACTACGCTCCTTCACCCTCCTCTCGTCTCTCCCAACAGACAGCGCCAGATGCAGGTCTCTCGTCGGCCGACGAGCAATTCCTCCCTAGCGTTCGGCAAACATATTGAAATACTTGGCGGGCGTACTCTGTCTACCGTCACTTACTACTTCTTGTTCCCTTCCAGACTAATCCAATGCATACAAATAACACTTCGCTTCTCGCTCGCATAATTGCGCGTGCCGCGCACCTCCCTAGTGCGCTGTTTTCTGCATTCTGGTGCCATTCGTCCCATCCATTCTCGTGGGGCGTTTGACTTAGTGATGGTAAGGTTTGGTTCTGAACCTCGGTTCGAACCTGAACCGGACCGGTCCGAACCCCAATTTCGGGTTCAGGTTCAGCTGTTGACCTGAACCGAACCAATGGTTCGGTTCGGGGTTCGGCAAATTCCTGAAACTGGAGAACCAGTTCTGAACCGGTTCTGAACCAATGAACCATTGAAATTATACAAAAAAATTAGGCACTCAAACCAAAATCAAAAGTGTTCTATTTAGTGAATGGCATGGGTTTATGTACATGTGGGTTCAGCCCGGGGGTTTGGGCGGGTACGGGTACCGAATTTGTGACCCTCACGACTCCCTCGCGAAACCCGTACCCGTGGTCATGGGTCACGGGTTTCGCCGGGCACGCAGGTTGCCGGACCGGACGCTGCTGCAACGTGTCAACAGACTGCCATTGTCACCCGACGCTCTCTGGCAGCGCTCGTCGACTGCGTTCCTTGGCCCAGGGAACCCTCAATTCAAAGAAGCTAAGTGTTTTTCATTTGTCTGATCCTTTTAGCTAACTAACTACAATGTTTTTTCTTTCTTTCTAGGTTCCAACCACGTTCTCGGCGCTGCCTCCACCTCACTCTCTGGCAGTGCTCATCGACTGCGTTCCTTGGCCCAGGGAACCCTCAATTTAAAGAAGCTAAGTGTTTTTCCTTTGTCTGATCCTTTTAGTTAACTAACTACAATGCTTTTCTTTCTTTCTAGGTTCCAACCACGTTCTCGGCGCTGCCTCCACCTCGCCCCGCGCAGGCCTGTACTGCCACCACCACCTTTGGCTTGCAAGTGCCAATTCCACCTTCTTACGGCGCGCAAGAGCTGCCATGCCCCACCGCGACACTACGACACCGGCATGGCGTGCAAGCCTCGCTACGACGACAGCGACACCACCGCGACGCTACGACAGCGACACGGCGTCGCAATGCCACGACAGCGACACGGGCGTCGCAATGCCACGACAGCGACACGGCGTCGCAACGCCACGACAGCGACACGGCGTCGCAACACCACGACCGCCACGACCGCGACATGGCACCGCAATGCTACAACAGTAACGTGGTGCCGCGACGCTACAGCAGCGACACGGCGCCGCGACGCTACAACAGCGACACGGCGCTGCAACGCCATGACTGCAGCACGGCGCCACAACTCTACGACAGCGATACGGCGCGCGGCGCTACGACAGCGACACGACGCGCGGCGCTACAACAACGACACGACGCGCGGCGCTACAACAGCGACACGACGCGCGGCACTACGACAGCGACACGGCGCGCGGCGCTACAACAGCGACACGGCGCGCGGCGCTACAACAGCGACACGGCGCGCGGCGCTACAACAGCGACACGACGCGCGGCGCTACGACAGCGACACGACGCGCGGCGCTACGACAGCGACACGACGCGTGGCGCTACAACAGCGACACTGCGCGCGGCGCTACGACAGCGACACGGCGCTGCGGCATGGCGAAGACAACGACACGGCGCCGCAGCATGGCAAAGACAGCAACACGGTGCCGCGGCATGGCGAATACGGCGACACGGCGCCGTGGCCTTTAGTTTACAAGTCTATAGTCACTGTACTAGTATCATACACAAATATAATATATTTTGGGTATTTTGGGTGCACGGGTCGCAAGGGTGTAGAACCCTTGTGACCCTTGACTGACCCTTACCCGTTAGGATGGGTACCCTTACCCCTCGCTGCGGGTAAGGGTTTCGACGGGTACGGGTACGAAAAAAAACCCAGCATTGCCCATACTTTAGGTTCGGTTCAGGTTCAACCCCTCCCCGAACCTGAACCGAACCAATGTGAACCTGAACCAATGGTTCGGTTCAGGGTTCGGCCTAGACCCCTGAACCGAACCAATGGTCTGGTTCGGGGTTCGGGAAAAAAGGTCAAAGAACCGAACCGAACCGAACCTTACCATCACTAGTTTGACTTCTTGACCATTTACCATGCTTGCTTACGTCTTCTCCCCTGAGGCCACCAGGCGTCGGTGGTGGTGTTACGTGCGGTATGCTCAACAGCCCCATCAAGCTGCGTGACACGCGATGCGCTGATGCTTGCCCGTGTTGGGCTACTGACGGAGCACGGGATGCCGGTTGCCATGAGCGAAGGTAAGGGCAGGGACAACGTTTTTGACAATGTTTTCGTGAATGGCCAGGTCGGGCAGGGGTGACTTGCAGGATTTTCGTTACGCTCGATATCAGCTACTATCTACTAGTATCTAATAAAACAACGTCTCACAACTAATGTATCGTAGTGCAGACCCATCACGACTATGCATCATGCTTGGTTGGCAGAGTATTCTGACAACAATCGTCTCAAGGCCTTTCTCTTTCTCCCAGAAGCGAGCTGCAAAGGCGACTTTCCCTCAAAGTTCTTCAAATTGACGTTGGCACCGTGCTTGAGAAGGATTCGCGCCATATCGAGCAACCGAAGGCGTGACGCCAGGTGTAGTGGGGTGTCGTGATCCTCGTTTTGTGCATTCACGTCCACACCGCGCTCCAGCAATCGTCGTGCGAGATGAACAGCTTTCTTTGGATAGCCTTTTCGATCCCATGACCCCGTCCCGTACTCCGTCATGAAACTGTGGTAGTCGTGATTGCCGAGTACCACTCAGTGTAATGGCGTCTGGCCTCGGATGTCCTTCGCATTAACCAGTGCCCCATGGTCAAGCATCACCTCTGTGACATTGTCGCCATCCCCATAGTAGGATGCCAAATGTAACGGGGTTGCCTGTTCTTCGTCTCGTGCATTTACGTCCACGCCGCGCTCCAACAATAGCCGCACGACACAGGAAGTGTATCCCTCGAAATGGTCTACTAAGCCCTGTGATACTCTGTGCAATGGTGTCTGGCCCAGGATGTCCTCCGCACTACCACTTGCCCCGTGGTCAAGCAGCACCTCTGCGACATAGAGAAGCCGAAGCTGAGATGCAAAATGTAATGGGGTTGCCTGTGTTTTGTCTCGTGCATTTACCTCCAGGCCATCAGCAATCCATGATCCTCTATGTAGTGCTATGGTAGCGCTACAGTAGCTCCATAGCATCTGTAGCAGCATAGCAACGTTTATGTTGTATGTAGTTCTACTGTAGTTCTACTGTAGTTCTACTGTAGTACCAGGCCTACTACCATAGTTCTACTGTAGTACCAGGCCTGCTACTGCAGTTCTACTGTAGTACCAGGCCTACTACCATAGTTCTACTGTAGTACCAGGCCTACTACCATAGTTCTACTGTAGTACCAGGCCTGCTACTGTAGTTCTACTGTAGTACAAGGCCTACTACCATAGTTCTACTGTAGTACCAGGCCTACTACCATAGCCTTACTGTAGTCTACCATAATTTCATAGTCAGTTCTCAGTCAGACAATATTCATGCAGAATAAAGGTTAAATATATATATTTATGAGTATACACAACTACAACTACAACAATACACTATGGGAGCCAGATGCCGCAGCGACAGGGTGGTGGAGTGGCAATAGTGTTGAGGTGGCAGTGGCGCCGTGGCGGGGCGTGCGTGGCGGGCCGGCGTGTGGTGGCAGGGTGGGCGCAGGGCATGGCAGTGAGGGCCGAGTCGGGACGGCGCCGGTGGGCGTGGTTGAGGCTTGCGGTGTTGGTGGGGGTCGTAGCGGATCGGAGTGGCGGTGGCGACCATGTCGGGGCAGCAGCAGTTAAGATGAGAAAGAAAAAAAGAAAAAAAAATTAGAGAACTTATCTGAGCGGCGCCGACGTGGCAGTAGCGGCCGAGTCGAGACGGCGCCAGTGTACGTGGCGCCGTCGCGTGCCTGTCGAGGTGGGGCCGGGGTGCTGGTTGACGTCGCCGAGGTGGGTGGCGGCGCAGACGAGGTGGTGACAAGTGGGAATGGCATTGTGTTGGGGCGGGGCCGGGTTAGCGCTGTCGAGGTGGCGGCGGCGGCGGCGGCGTTGTGGCGGTTGAGGTAGTGATCGTGGTCGTGACGAGGCGGTCGAGGCGGTGGTAGGGGTCGTGACGAGACGGCCGCGTCGTGGCAACCGCTGAGTTGCTGGGTGGAGCCGGGGGTGGCAGCCGTGTCGAAGCGGCGGCGGCGTAGCGACGTCGAGGTGCGGACGACGGCCGCGTCGAGACGGCGGGGTCTTAAGGGGTGGTGAGGTGGCAGGTGCGGGTGCGGGTGCGGCGGTTTTGAGGTGACGACGGAGTTGCTGCGCCTGGGTGGAAAGTGAGGATGAGAAAGAAAGAGAACAAACAGCTCACCTTAGAACAAGAGCCGCGAGACGGCGGCAGTGGGTTTGCATGCATACGGGTGAGGTGGGGGCGCCGAGGTGGTCTGATGACGTGTCCTGCGACCGCCTGATCAGAGGTAAAGGATATAAAAAAAAATTTACTCAGCTGTGGCTGCGAGATTGTGAGGATGGGTGCAACTTGAAGGCGACGTATTCGCATGAGGGAAGGGAGGAAGGAAGGGGAGGAAGGGTGGGTTCGAGTTCGAACAAGTTACGTCTGAATCGGCCAAGTGGCGCACTTCCCCACGCCACAAATTAAACTTCCGCCCGGAAGTCGCCCGTGGTCCACACCATTTTTTTTCTAAGTCAATCTAGTGTTGCTGCCAGGGCTGAGCCGATGTTCTGATATCTCAGGAAATAAAATAGATAAAATTTTGAAAATATTTAGGGAGTTATATCAGATCAGGAGCCAAGGGGTCCTCTGCCAACCCTAAGTGATCTGATCAGTAGTTTCCAACTTATTTGAACAGCTCAGTGACTAGTGCTATAGCAGCTCAAACTGGTATTGTTAGGATCTGAAGAAATAAAATAGCTAAAAATATGAAGATATTTGGGGAGGTAGAAATTCTCAAAAGCCGAGAGTTCCTCTGCCAACTCTAAGCGATCCGATCAACTGTTCCTGAGCTATTTGGCATTAGCTGAAAGGTCGTTACGATCACACCGGGATCGTTCTTGCTGTTGGGGAACTGCTCTGGTGTACTTGCCGAACCGACGTGTGTTGAAGACCTCACACGTCCCGCTACTACTGTGGGCTGCCTTGCAAGGCCTTACCACCCAGGGAGCAGACTCACAGGCACGCGCAACAACAAATGAGCGAGGTGTTCGCAAGTGCCAGTGGAAAAGGGGGAAAGGACAAGATGGTGCTTAGTTGTTAAAAGACTAAAACAAGGTGTACAAGGTGAACTACTGGGTCCTTATATACTGCTCTACTAGTCAGGGTACAGGGCAACAGCACATCAGGGTCGAGGGTGACACGTCTCACTGGCAGTAAGTGCCAGCACATCAGGGTCCGGGGTACGGTGGGCTAAGGGTTAGTCTGGAACATTTGAGAACATTCTGGAACATGCTAGAAGGTGCTAGAAGGATCCGATAAGCAGATCCTTCAATACAGGTTCATACAGGGGGGGAACAAGTTGGGAACAAGTCACGAACAAGTCACAACTGAGTCACAGAGTCAGTACGAGTCGAGAGTCAGTCCGAAGCAAAGATGTCGCAAGATCATGACAAAGGTGTCAGCTAATACCCTTCAGCTAATGTCAAATAACTTAGGAATGGTTGATCGGATCACTTAATGTTGGCAGAGGATCCCTCAGCTTTCTTCAAAATACA
>JAKELI010000838.1:0-18706 GCA_021525025.1 Lactarius hengduanensis | reverse complement strand
CCGGAGAGAACGTCGCCGGTGAGTTCGTTAGGCCAAAGTACATAACGAGTGGTTCCCAAAGGCCCAATGGCATTTTGAATGCCGCCTTCCATTGGTCGCCGTCTTTGATGAGAATGTTATTGTATCCCCAGCATATATCAAATTTGGTAAAGAGACTTTTATTGCCCAGAGACGTTAGGATATCACTGATCAGTGGTAGTGGATATTCGTCTCTGACGGTCCAAGCGTTCAGGGCTTTGTAATCCTGTATGGGCCGTAGTGATCCGTCCTTTTTTTTGATAAAAAAGAGTGGTGACGGCGTATGGGGATTTTGATTCGCAGATATATCCTTTTGCGCTTTGTTCGGACAGAAAATTGCGAAGGTGTTTCATTTCAGCTACGTTCATAGGATATACTTTAGTACCCAAGTGGTCAGGTGCTCCTTCCTTTAACGTGATGGCGTGATCGTCGACTCTAGACGGTGGGAATCTTTGTGCAGCTTCTTCCGAAAAGACTGTTGAGAAGGTCGCATACGCCTCGGGTAATTCCGTTGTCTTCTTTACGCCTGCCGCCATGGCCATTTTCTGGGCGATTGTCTCGTTGATTCGTTCTCCTCCTTGACCGACCGACATAGGTCCGCCTTTATAGGTTCTGGTGCTCCAGTTGATCGAAGGTTCCCGTAATTGGAACCAAGGGATTCCTAGGATCGTGCGACAAGAGCCTAGATCGGTGATGAAGAAATCAAGGACATGTGAAGTGTCGCCATCTGTCAGGGTAAGTCGACACTTCTTTTTGAGGGCGCCAGCGGTATTGACGGTTCCGTCTGCGTTGCGTACTTCTATTGTCTCGATCTCTTCCGTAGTAAATCCGAGGAGTCTTACAGCTCCATTATCGATGAAATTTCCGCTAGCCCCTGAATCTAGGAGGAACAGTAGCTTCTGATTGGTTCCACGTACGTCTGCTGCGATCGTAACCGATTGTTCTCTGACGCTCTGGATCACATTGATCGACAAGTCATCTGCGATCGTAACCGATTGTTCTCTGACGCTCTGGATCGCATTGATCGACAAGTTGTCGTTATCTCCTCCTGCATCCAATAGAAGCGTCGAGATGAATTCTTGACGAGTGCTGGCCGACATGTTCAAGACTAGTGTTGCGGGAACTCCCGGCTATTCCTGGCTTTAGCCGAGAGCCATAGCCGGCTTGTACATAGCCGTACGTAGCTGAGCACGGACTCAAATCCCCGTTTGGATAGGTTTGTTCCGGCTCCGGTCAGCTCCGATCTCGGCTTGCCAGGTGGCTAAGTCACTCACAAGCCCACTTCGCATCTTTAAGGAGACGGACTGAGCACAGGACCACATAGCGCCGCATATTTGCTTGTACATTATCTCCTCATACAGTGCACCTGCCAAGTTGCCATGGTCACACTCACACCCCCGGGTTCTAGCAACGCACTACTCCCTTTTGGGACCCCAGTACACACTCGCTCTTCGACGACTAGATATTTCGACGCAAAACACCTATCACGCGATCAGATTGTTCGTGTCATGTCACTTGAGATGGCCCCCTTCTTTCTTGGTCCTATGCCTCCTGGAGAGTTTCTTTCGACCTTTCTTCCGAGTTCACAACCTTCAGGCTTCCAGCCAGGCATGTTTGATACTCTCGCCAACCTTCGGACTGAGCCTTCAATGTACAAAAAATTTGTGAGTATTTGGGCTTTTCAGAGCATTTTACTGAAAAGAAGCTCTAGATTAACATTGTTCAACCATACCTCAAGACAATCCATATTCGCGAAACGTCACGCTCGCCAGACAAGGCCATTACCGACCGCCCGGTTTCCTTCTCGCCTGATTGTACAGTTTACGACCAGGCGAACAACAGCTCCACCGAAAACAATTCCGCCTTCAGTGATATCTGCATCGAGTTCAAGATCAGGTCGGAGGACGATGCCTTCTTAACCGATTTCTCGGATGGAGCATCCGTTTCGGGCCCCAATCGACTCATGAGTCGAAATCAAAAAGGGATCACAACGGCCGGTCAAATCACTATTTATGCGGCTTTGCAGCTAGACTGCCAGTATCGCACTCACGTCTTCAGCGTCCTCATTGTCAAGGATTACGCACGGCTCATTCGATGGGATCGGAGTGGCGCGATCGTCACTGCCCCTATATACTATCGACAAGATCCAGAGTTATTGGACTTTTTCACTCGTTATGATCAGGCAGAGAGACCGGCGCGAGGACATGATGGCAGCGTTCACAGCGCCACACCAGCAGAGGTTCAGAAAGCCGTTCACGCTGACGATGACTTCTGCACTTCTCAGGGGCTCCTCGTCGTCACTGTCCCCCATCAAGTGGGCAGCTCATGCGGCAAATACATCATCAAACCACCTGTCGCCCGATTTTACACGCCTCCTGGCCGCGCAACCCGCACCTCAATTGCATACGACATCCACAAGAGTCATATCGTCTTCTTCAAGGACTCCTGGAGGGTTGCTTGCGATGGAATAATGAGGGAGGGAGAACTCTACAAGATTCTCAATGACGCCAAGATACCCAATATCCCTTATTGCTCGGCCTCTGGTGACGTTGGTGAGGACACCTATCATTTTACACGCACTCACGCTGGCCAATTTGTCGATGCGCCCTGGGCACTGATATCGCCAACACACATATTCACCCCCCATCGGCACCACCGACTAATCCTTGACGATGTCGGCAAAAAGTTGGAAATGTTCCGATGCAGTAGGGACATGGTACGTGCCATTCGTGCAGCGTTGATCGGTGTGTATCCGCCCCTCTCTACTTTCGTTGACTGCCAACTGACTGTTTCCAGCTCATCGCGACGCGTACGAGAAATGCGGGGTCCTTCATCGCGACATCAGTGCCAATAACATACTATTAACGGAGTGCCCTCACTTTGAAGGCGGGCTTCTCATCGATTGGGACCTCTGTAAAATGGTCAACCCGGGTGATCCAATGGCAGGCGGTGCTCGCCAGTCCACCCGTACGGTACGTTAGTCCAATCCCTCCAGCTGGTGCCTTCTTAACGAGAAAATTGCAGGGTACGTGGCAGTTTATGGCAGCGGACCTCATAGAAAATCCCAAGATCAACCAGACGTTCATTCACGACATTGAGTCCGCATTTCTTGTTTTGCTCTGGATGGCTACCCACTATGTCCAAGCCGAGTTGGGACCAGAGCTGCTATCAGGCATCGTTAACTTGGTCTTCGATCCACAAGTCTTCGGAGGCTCTGGAGCACCGACGAAATCCATGTTCATGTGTGGTGAACAAGAACTCAAGAAAATTGTCTTTCGTGACAATGCCCCTCTCACTCGACTCCTGCTCAATTTGAGGGAATACTTGGCATTCGTCATCAGGAACGGCCAGAGGCACCTTCTACTCACGAATTCAGCGTCAATAACATGATCCACCAAGCTCTTCACGAGGGCACTCAGGGAACCGAATCACCTTCGAAGCCGACCACTGCTAATGAACCATCGCAAGAGAAGCTATTATACGAAGCGCAACTTACACAGTACGAGACTCAGATGTCGGCCCTCCAAAGCCACAAAGCCGCTATCTACATTATTACTGCAGCCATCAATCCAGACATTCCTTGGCCAGCTGTCGAACCTGCCAAACGGCAGGCACTTATTCTCCCTCTTACAGAGAGATGGGTCGCACATTCGGGTTCCAAGAGATGCAGGGATGTTGCAGTGGAGGGCGAAAGTGGGGATCTCGTGGAACGGGAGGCATTACCGAAACGAAACAAGTCACTTTGATAACTCATGTTTTCTGTCATCATACTGTCGATTGTACTCATGTCTTAGTGTCAGTCGTTTGAATTTATTGTAATCGTTTGCGTTGCGCAATGACCTGAGTTCGGTAAGGTCCAAGCTTGACTGCACGCGCGTGACATGAGGCCTGAGGAGGCCTGTTCGCTTACGTCTGTTTGTTTTACTTACATATAGCGGGGACAACTCTTTTTTTTTTTGTCCCACATCTGCATCAATGCCCACTCGACGTGCTCCGAAGGCCAAAGTCGTCAATAATGTCCCCTTAGACCCACACAAAGGCTCGCCGGCTCCTGCTGCCCCGGTGCCCTTGACTGGCCAGGTTCGGCGTACTCATTCCCGTGTGCCAGTGAGTTTGATATCGTTCGACACTGGGGGTTATAAACTGGCGACCAAAACTTAGTCTACCGCTACGAAGGCCAAAGTTGTCCCCGCGGACTCTTGTCCGTCAACTGGCCAGGGTCAGTATGCTCGGACCCGGGTGAGTTCAATATAATTCTAACAACGATTTTGCTTTGACGTCCACAAGCGTACTGCAATCAAGCCCGTCGCACATGACAGCGGCGGTGAAGAATTCGAGCTTCCCGACGTTGCCAGTGATAGTGACGATCCCCAGGATGAACCAGCTCCTGATCACTCAAAAGGCTTACTCACTCCGCAATCCAACACTCTTGCCACTTTAGACTCTGACACTGGGCCTCCAGTCAGCGATATGGAAGTCTTTTTTGACGAGTTTTGTAATGAGGATGGTGTGAAGATGAGACGGTGCAATGCGTGTTTGTAAGTCATCATGTATTATTCGCGCCGTGATTCTGATGAAGCATCAGGAAGGAGGGCCTTAGTGAAGAGAAGGCACGCTCCTATGGTCCAAATACAGGTAACAGTAACCTTTGGAAACACCTGGTCGTGAAGCATTTGGCCTTATACAAGGATGCTGCCAAGACTCACAACTGGAAGCACAAGTCTTTGGATGCGCAAGATAGGCCTGCCGTGCAGGAAGGCTCGCCTGGGCGTAGGCTTCCTGAGTACAGTTATGCTGTATTCATCCAATTTCTTATTCGCTTCATCGTCGCGGATGACCAGGCGAGCGTTGCCCTACTTGACTTCTGTCTTACCTTACCCTTTTGAACCCAGTCACTTCGTGTAGTCGACTGCCCTGAATTTCGTGATATCTGCTGGCTTCTCCGACCTGAACTCGAACACATCCCACATCGTGACACAATACGTGAAAAAATTACCGTTGAATGGGCGAAAGCCTTCACAGAATTGCGTGACGAACTTACTGTAGGTCATCTCCTTGGTGCCAAGAGCATTGACGACGTTGTATTGACCCATAACTGCAAGAAATCATGTGGTCGGATAAGTTTCACCGCGGATATCTGGTCAAGTAGATCCTTATCCCCGTATCTGGCTGTTACATCACACTGGATTGCCCGGGACGCTAATAACAATCTCTCTCTGAAAGCTGCTCTAATTGGCTTTCACCGCCTCACGGGTGTCACATACGGGTAAAAACATTGCTGAGGCCATCATGTACCTCATTGATCGCGCCCGTATTACATCGAAGGTATGTATCCGTGTGTCGATGCCACGAACCTTACTGAAAACCATAGATTGGCCATTTCACTCTTGACAATGCTTCAAATAATGCGGCTGCTATGAAAGAGTTGCAAGAATTACTCGTCGAGCGTGAGGTCGCATTCCATCATCTCAATAATCGTATCATGTGCTACCCCCACGTCATCAACATCTGCACCGCCCACATCATCAGGTGCAAGTACTCGAGTCAGCAAGAAATACCTGGACAACAACGGTTTGGATGGTGATGATGACGACGACTTTGATCCTCGTTGTCAAACAGGGCCTGAACTCGACTGATGAGTTCATCGCATCGCAGCCACCAGGGTGTCGGGCGTGGCTTAGGAGTCTGAAAAGCGATCCTATCAAACGTGTTGCGTATATTATCCGCTACATACGTGCATCGGATGCCAGAAAGCAGACATTCGCGGGGATCGTCCGGCTCTGTACCAAGGATGACCCCGATTTATGCAATGCTCCGCCACTCCAGCTCATTCAGCATGTCAAGACTCGATGGGATTCTGTTTACCTCATGATTCAACGTTTCTGTTTTCTTCGAGAGGTAAGCTTAGATGTCCTCATGAACCGTCAGTACTAATTCTAGACATTAAGGCCGTAGATATGTATTTCGCTAAAGAGTCAGCCATCGAGTCTATGAAGTTAAGCGCCATCGACTGGGAGCTCCTAGAGAGCATAGAAGTCGTCCTTGAGGTACGTTCTCCGAACACCCTTCACACGTCACATTGACCTGATTACAATCACGAGGCTGCACACGTGGTCCTGCAAACTATGTCATCCGAATCAACGCCGGTCTTGTGCGGTGCCATTGCCAGTTTCGAACTTCTCATGACTAAATGGGAGCGACTGGGTGAGGAACACCCGGAACTGCAATACTGGACACAGGTCGGTTTGGCCTGGGCACGAAAGTATTACAAGCGGATGGACGACACCGATGCCTACGTCATCGCCATGAGTGAGTTTCTGTTTTCTAGATTACGCAGTTGCTGATGCGTACAATATAAAGTTCTCAACCCTTCCATACGCTTCTCATGGATCCAGCGCGAGTGGGATTCGGAATACATCAAGAGGTCCAAACAAATCATGCACGACCTCGTAAGTACTTGACCTATTCTCACATTCTTGCATTGACTATTTGCCCTAGATGCGCAAGTATCGTGAACAAGACCCATCTATCGTGCGACCCGCTCAAACCGAAGCTCCCGGGCCTCCAAGCTTCCATCATATGCAAAGACGTCGACACGCTTCCAGCTCAAGGATCACCCCATTTACCCCGGACTCAATACTAGTTCAGACCAGATGGGAAGTGTCGAAGACGAATTCGAAAAGTACACCTCGGGTCTGTTGACATCAGACAAGACCAGCATCCTGATCTACTGGGAGGTAAGCCCGTATCTCACTCAATCAGGTTAGCAGCGCTATTACAACTCGCGCTACCGATAGGCCCACAAGTCAGAATTCCCGACGCTGTTTGCTATCGCCATGGACTACCTTCCGATTCAGGCGTCTTCCGTCCCATGCGAGCGTGTCTTCTCATCAGCTGGGGAGACCGATACCAAGAAGCGAAATCAGGATCACCGCCGCCTTAATGGAGGCTCTACAAATGCTGAAGTTCCTGCTGAAGAAGCAGCGTCTAGACTTCACAGCTGGTTGGAAGACCCCGGAAGCTGCGATGCTGGGAGAGACCAAGACAGAGGAAGACTTTCAGCCGATGATCATGCTTGATTCTTTGTTGGGTGAGGACGTCGAAGCGGCGAGGGATGAACTACTTGGCGACGATATGAAGAACTACGACGTTGAACTCTAGGTATTTTGGTTTTAGATACCTCACATGTTCCCGACTCGGTACTTCCATGTATCTCAATACACGCACTCTCATCTTCTCATACATGCTCTCGTTATTGTTGGAAAAACTGTGGGAATATCTCGTCGGAGCTCTAACTAGCACAGACCATTCCGTTCTCTCCGTCCGTCTCTCCCATTTTCATCCATTGCATCCAAATTCCCTGTCTTTTTATTGACTTATATTTCCGGGATATACTTGGTCAACCCAAATTCCCATCCCCATGTCTGATTCAAATGAACGCCTCAGGACACGTCTAAATAGTCAGCAGCCCAACATAGTTCGTGTACGTGGAAGGTATAGAGTGGGAACGTTACTGGGTTCTGGCACTTCCGGTGAGCCATTCTGATTGAGGCGCTTCGATTTTACTCAACCCTCTAGGGGATGTCTATCTGGGACGAGATATCAAAACTGGGCAAGACATTGCCCTAAAATTTGAACCTATCCAAACACACACTCTTAGGCTCTCTCACGAGCATAGCGTCTACAAGGCTCTCTCTGGCATGTCAGGAATCCCTACCATGCATTGGTATGGTAGAGAGGTCCCCTACAACGTGATGGTACTCGATCGCCTCGACCTCACGTTAGACGAGGTGATATCCAAGCGTCACAACATCAACTTGGTATTTTCGTATGCCGGTCAAATGGTAGTATCCATCCGTTTCACACTCCCGGACGTTTAGCTCATATACCCACTCTTTTACAGCTCTCGTGTCTCGAATCACTACACGAACGAAGCTACATTCATCGAGACGTCAAACCCACAAACTTCATGACAGGCGTTGACGAGCTAAGCAGCCAGGTGTTTCTAATCGACTTCGGCTTGGCCCAACTCTTTCGCAATTCCTCTACTCGTCAACATGTTCCGCTGGTTTCTGGGCTCAAGACCGTAGGCACCATCGCCTTTACCTCAATCAACAGCCATTTAGGACGGACGCAGTCACGCCGCGACGATCTTGAATCACTTGTGTATAGTATAGTCTATCTATGCCGTGGTTGCTTACCTTGGCAGAACATTGTCAAGGGGTCTGTTGAGAAGTACGCAGCATCTGTTCTCGAGAAGAAGATTGCCTCGAGTAAAACTCTTTGCCAAGGCCTACCTGCACCCTTCGTCGCTTTTACACAGCATATCCAATCCCTCGGCTTCAATGAGAAGCCACAGTACGACAACCTCCACACCCTCCTCATGCAATGCATGGCTCACGATCCCAACGGTGTTGTGTCGAACCCCATTACCGTATCACCTTTACTCGGCAAACCTGGCAACTCCATGCCGCGCAGCAGCCGAATGTGAGTCATATTTTTTTGTCGCTCGGCCATCGTTGACAGCGAGGATTAGGGATTACCGCGGTTTACCCGCGGAAATCACGCGGGTTTTTGTATGCGTCTTGTAGGGCATGACAGTGCGGTCCAGGGGCACTTTTTTTGTGCAATTTGGTGGAGAAATGGCTCAGCTATAGCCTCAACAAGTTTGGAGCCCATAGCACCAAAACTGATGTCACAGTGATGTCATGAATGACCACAGGTCGGAAAAAACCCGTGACCACAGCATGTCACGGGTTTTTGCCTACCCGTGGTCGCTTTTTGTCACACTGTGACATCAATTTTGGTGCTATGGGCTCCAAACTTGTTGAGGCTACAGCTGAGCCATTTCTCCACCAAATTGCACAAAAAAAAGTGCCCCTGGACCGCACTGTCACGCCCTACAAGACGCATACAAAAACCCGCGTGATTTCCGCGGGTAAACCCGCGGTAATCCCTAGCGAGGATGCCTTGCGCAGCTTGCGTTCATCTGGACGCTCATCAAATGTTTTGACCACAACTGTTGTGACGCGTTAATATGTGTTCTGGCTTTGGATATGTACCTTTCATGTTGTATCCTCCTTCTGTACTTTCTGTACTCCATTGTGCTCAGAGTATGTGCAAATTGTGAGGCTTTGTTACATTTAGTGATTGGCAGGGGTACGAGAAACCTGCACAGGTCACAGAGTGCCAGGTACGGGTAGCCTGTTTCAACCCGAGGCAAACCCGTACTAAACCCGTACCCGAGCCACGGGTTCCCGCGGGTATACACATGCCTTTTTTTGGTTGAATCACATCAAGAGTCGGGCCTCATGCGGGCCTCACGCTCTCTCATCGGCGCTGTTGACTCATTGCCACCTGGGGCCTCTCACTAGGCCTCACTTCCCACCCTTGGCCCTGCCTTCCGTGAGTTCCGTCGGATTCAAGGGACGAGTCAGACAACCCGGCCCTCGCCATCGTCTCCCTTCCTGTTACGATTTGACTGCTTTCTTCATTGTTCCCTGTACGATACGTGATTTCCGTGGGCTTCTCATTTCTCACGCGCCGCTTCGTTTCCCATGATTCCACTTACGCACGACTCGATTCGAAGGGTAGTTTGCGCCATCGAAAACCACCCCACATTTCCGAGTTACTTCCATGAGCGCATGACTCCGCGCATCCTTGTCTTGCTATATCCGGATTCCCCTTTGTTCCGTTCTCGAGCGGGAGACTCATTATCGCGCCATATGTTTGGCCTGACCAAACACCTTGTACTACTATATAAGGTCTCGTATACCTAGCTTGTATGGTAGACTTGACTTCTTGTGTAATACCACATCTTCCGTCTCACGAACCGAGTGAACTCGCCTTTGCGCTTGAGTCGAACTGTCCGCTCGCCGTTGCGCTTGAGCCTACCTTGAACTCTGCTATTATCCTTGTGTCCCGGGAGACCAAGTGATACTTGTGCATCATCATCTCTGGTCCTAACCGACCTACGCCCTTCCGAAACCCGACCTGACTTACGAAGTACGCGTTGTACTTAACGCCCCTGTGGTGGCGTTACACTTCCTACCTCCTTACATCTCCTCTTCCTCACCTTGTTGCTATCTCCCACTATCCCCACCCACTTCCTACCCTCCTCACCATCGGAGTGCGACCCCTGGCCTACCTCCTCCCACTCTGCGCTTGCACAAGGACCCATGATGAGCATGGCAGGCCGAGGAACTACGTGATCACGAAGGATACCGCCAGGAAATTGAGGACTGCGACGGTTCAGATCCTGGACTACAATCTCAACAGGTAAGAACATTGCCATCCCACGTTGCAATGAGTAACCTTCGGCGTTGGGCAGATTCGACATTGCGGACTGCAAGGGCCTGGAGATCGCCCTTCTCACCACGCTTCTCACTATTCAAGACATGGCTGCCGCGAACAACACCCCCGCCGATCCCGTCATCCTCGTGCCTCCCGTGCAACCCGAAGCCCCGCCAACTCCTCCCTCGCGCCCTGCCCCTAACATGGGTGTGAACCGCATCGCAGAGATGCACGCAATGCGCTACGAGCCGAACGAAGTCACGGTCAACGAAGAGGGCTCGATCGAAGACTACGGCGAGTACGCAGAGAGCCTCCTCGTGGTACGTCTCGCGTTCGTTCTGTGCAGTTGGTCCGTGGTCTTCTCACAACAGTGTCATGCAGGACGGCGCGATGACGCTGTTCATCACCGTCCGCTTTGCCTCTCCCGCAGACGTGTCGCGGGTATACAGGTCGTCGAGTAGGTGAAGTGCCTGTGCTACAAACGCGCTCCATGTTCCTCCCCTTTATCCTGCTTCCCCGCGTCGCTCACGCGTAGTTCCCCCCTAGAGGTGACCCCAGGTGCGCTGCGCGAAGAGCTTCACCAATACGTCATCTACGACGCCGAGCCGCGCGCCCCGCGTCGCATCAAGCTCGACGACCCGCCCGCGAACACATACACGCCGCCGACGAGCCTTACCATGCACCTGAGCAAGATCCCGATGCCCGAGTTGTGCCCGCCGCCCGTCGCGCCCAAGAGCCAGCAGCAGCAGCCCGCGCATTCACGGACCTTCCCCATGCCTGCGCATGCCCGTGACCAGACACGCACAGCCGCCACCGCCGCATCTCGACGTCACCGAAGCCCTGCCCCATGTAGACCCTGACCTGCATCATTGCCGCGGTGTTGCCACCACCACCGAGGGCCAAAGCGACTCGGAGCCTCGTGAACGACAATAACACAGCGTGGCGGGGTGTGCACCAATGCAAGCCGACACCTCGGGCAATATCGACAACTGTGAGAATGGTGAAGAGGGCGATGGCGACTCCAGCGAAGACGGCGACTACAAAGCCGGCAAGGCGACAAAGGCAATGGGACGACGACTGCCAGTGACGACAACGAATACATTGGCAACGACAATGATGAAGACAACCACAGCCACGACAACAACGATGATGAAGACGAGGATCACAACAGCGGCAGAGATGAAGACAACCGCCATGGCGGTGGCTCGGGTGATGGCAATGGTGACGATGTTATGGTTATGTATATAGTTACTTTTGTTGTCCATAGTCCAAGGCCATACATCTATACCTGCAGTACAGTACCTGCACCCGTACCCGTAGTACAATACCCGTCAACCCCCAGCTAGTTACATTTCCCGCGGCTTAGCTGTTCGAGCCGTTGGCTTGGAGAAAATTAGCCGGGAATTTAGCTGGGGCTTGGCTCCATTTGCGAGCCCACAAAGTGGGCTCGCACGGCTCGGGCTTGGGCTGGCTTGGGCTCGACGAGCCCTGCAACACTATCCTCGTTGATGCCAATGAGTGGTTATCTAGTCCAGATGTTTCTTCTGTTGATCTCGTCGTATGACTCGTATCTTGACCTCCAGCAGGCTCAGCAGCGGCAGCCATCCGTCTTGCACTGATAGCATCTCTGTGAGAGCATAACTCAACGTCTGCAACATTTGCTGGGTCAATGACTCTGCTCGATGGATATTGTGTCCGTTTTGGACAAGGCGGCGTCGGCGCTGGTGGTGCCAACAGAGCAGGCTTCACCATCAAAAAGTTACCTTGTGCTTGGGTCCGACATTCCTTTTGATCATGGACCATGGTGGCTTGAAAACTGTATAGTTGGTTAGCTATAATGAGGTGAGGACGGAGAACAGCCCCAAGCGCTGTCAGCGCTGGAGTAGTGTTTCGGCAGCTTGTAGAGCCAGGCCAAGCCGGAGCCGGGCCGCCTGAGCCGTCCCGCATAGATTGCTGGACCGAGCCGAGCCTTAGTGCATGGCTCTCACTGCCGAGCTGAGCCAAGCATGTCTAAATACCGGCTTTCTCTGGTTTGACTGGCTCGAGCTCGGCTCAAGCCAGAAGCCAGTGTGACTTGCTCAGTTTACAGACCGGGACTCTATTCGCGGGCCTCAGCGTCTTGGGCCAGTCTCGCTGCTTGCCCCGGCTCGCTGTGTCTTTGTAATACCACTATTAAATTATGAATACCAGTTCTCTACGAATGTCTGACAGTTCTATGTACACATGAACTCGATGTCATTCGCCATCGTCTCCCTGAGGTTCCAGTCAATACACATTCAAGCGGTCGCGCTGACGACATACTTCGCCTCCACACGGACACGGCGACAGACACCACGCAGGCGCTCAGTCAAAGCGGTGGCGGGTAAGCCCGTGATGGTGCTGTCGAGCCGCGCAGGCCATGTCACGCCGTTGCAACTGCGTGGGTTGTACAAGACGTTCACATACGTTCCCACCGCGGCTGACCGGAATACGCTCGGGGTATTTGGCTTCCGGAAAGATTACCCGAGTAAGACGGATCTGACTATGTTCATGACTTACTTTCGCTCCGATGTGCAACCTCCCAGTCTGGCAACCTTCACCGTCGAGCTGGTGAACGGCGGCAGGTACGAACCGAACAACCCCACCATAGAAGCGAACATCGACGTCCAGTACACCTCGGCCATGGCTTACCCTACCCCGATCATTTTCTACAGCATTGGTGGCTCAGAGAAGTGGTCGACGGACGGCGGCGAGCCACTCCCTGGAGATGCAGACCTCGAGTCGCTCGATTACCTGCTCAAAAAGACCGATAACCCCCCTTGGAGATCATACGTCGAGGTCCTGGTGGTACACTTACCCGTGCCTTGTCATGCGCATGAGTTGACGACGTGACACGGCCCCAGCTATGCAAAAAAATATTGAAGTCGATAAAAAGACTTTGTATAACTACACTCACCGTCTGGGTGTGGCGAGCTGGGCGAGGGGCAAAGTGTCATCTCCTGTTGATACAAGGGGGTGACGGAGGCAAAGAACTTGAGGAACAAGCCGAACAACAAAATGGTTGGAAGGAGATACTGGGACAGAAACGGGGCAGATGAACCTGCGAATACCGTAATACGTGGTACGTGGATACAATGGCGAAGGCACGGATGAGTTTCAAGGTGTGAATCAATCTCTTTCGGTGGGCAGACGAGAGGGTACAGGAGCCAGTTGAAGCGGATTGAGAAATGGAAGGCTGTGTGAGAGTGGCAGATGGCTGCGTCTGACTAGGTGTTCAGGTGCGAGATGAGACTGTACTTGGGTGATAGATGCCACGACCGTAGTCAGGAGGTGCGGAAGTCCTGGGTGTGGTCTGAGCATTGGTTGCTGGGGGTCAATGAGTGTAGGACAGAGGCAATGGGGGCCTGTAAGACGGTTGTGTCCAGATTCGAGTAGTGCCGCCGTTCAACGAAGATGAGGGGTATGATCATCGTCATTTCCACCACCGCACAATAAATTCTGCACCATACATAAGGCTAAGACTGACAAAATAAGACTACGGTAAACAGAACACAGGTCCCACAAAACTACAACAGTGTTGGTATACATGAGGGCTATAAAGTTTAGCGTTTCCCCTGTATTCTCATGGGAGTGGTCCGAGTGGGGGTGGGAGTACAAAACTTGCTACTGGATTGTAGGATCTGTGTGCGAATTGAAGAGCGAAGACTAAATGGCTGCAATCAGCACCGGTTATGCGGTTATCCATACAACATGAGGATACTTACACCCGGTCACTGGAAACAGGTTCATGGCCTGGACTGACAATAGAGAGAGTGGGGAAAGGTAGCGCTTCGCCAGGGTGGTCTGCCTCTGCTGCCGAGCACCGCGAGAGAATAGAGTGAAGGTATTGGTAGTCTGGCTTCTCGTCGAAGCCAAGTGAACGGACA
This sequence comes from Lactarius hengduanensis, assembly GCA_021525025.1. Lineage (NCBI taxonomy): Eukaryota > Fungi > Basidiomycota > Agaricomycetes > Russulales > Russulaceae > Lactarius > Lactarius hengduanensis. The sequence continues at coordinate 4,490 of JAKELI010000838.1, read as the reverse complement.
TAGGTGACAAAATTGCAGAAGGGAGTGGGTAAGCCTTCGCACAGCTCTTCTGCTGTGACCGACTTTTTCTTCTGGAGGACTGCCTTCTGATCACTGCGGGCAGAAGGTAAGTCACCGCGTGCTGAAAAAATGATGGTATAGACGAGTGACTCCAGGTCGTCACGACGTGATTGGGCATGTCCTTGCTGGCCATTTATGGACGTGAACGGAAGAGTCCCGACTATTGAGTGATCATTGGAATATGGGATGTGTAAATAAGTTGCAGGATTGCGGAATAGCCGTGCCAAGCCGAAGTCGATGAGGAAGACAGCAGCGTGAGGGTGGCCAGCTCGAACCATGAAGTTGTCTGGTTTGATGTCACGATGGACGTAGTGCCGAGTATGCAGCGACTCGATTGCTGAAAGCTGGTGACACAAGACAAGTTCAGTGAAATCATTTTACGAATGCATGAACATACCATTTGGCTGGCGTACAGGAATGTCTTCCTCTGGTCGACCTGTTCTTCATCAATCAAATCACCAAGCGAAGTCCCAAGATGATCCAGGACGATAACTTCACATAGGCCTTCCTTCCCATACCAGTGTACTGGAGCGACACCTGTGCAGGCGCCAAGAGCTGAATACACATTGTATTCATGACTGAGCCTCGAAGCCAAGTGATCTGCGCACCCTATCTTCAGAGCAATTTCGGTGCCTGTCATTATATCTCTCCCTAAATAGACACTCCCTAGAGAGCTTAGAAATAGGTGTCGAATTTGAGTTAGAGTCGGCGGCTCACCAGAACCACCAGAACCGAGTAGTTTTCCTACTCTATACCGGCCAGCAACACGCACAAAGTCTAGTTGAAGAGGAATGGAACGTTTCTCAGAGGTTTGCCGTCGATTTTGAGGGCACATGGTCACCACCAACATGGAGCGTGAACAAAGGGGGGTGCAAGAAGGAGGCCAATGACAATTTGTTGTATCCAAGTTCACATTCACAACTCCGATGTCAGCTCTGCAGAGACAAATACTGTCAAGTCCAACTCGATATTCGTTGCTCGTAGATACGTAGTTAATTCTTGTTGTCGTAGATACTAAACTCCTTCAATATATTGTCCAAAGCAGCCTCTGAATCCTCCGCTAAGAGAGAGGTGAGAGGGTCCTTCTCCTGTCTCGTCGCCTCAGTCATCGCCGATTCCGGTGTTGCCCACCCCGCCATGAAATTGAGCCGTTCCTTCTTGATTGAGAACTTGAACAGCTGAAGCGCTTCCATGAACATTGACTTGATCCGGTTTCGTTTCGCTGTGTCTGTCTCCTTTGCCGACGAGAACACACGTTCGCAGGGGACGGAGGTTGCCTGGACAGGGAGGTAATCCATGGCGATCGCGAACAAAGTAGGGAACTCAGTCCTGTTGGCCTATTCACGGTGAGTCAGAGCCCAAGCCTTGTTAAGTCATACAAACTTACCTCCCAGAAGCGTAGGATGTTGGTGTTCTCAGAAGATACCTGGCCCATCACGTACTTCCGGTACTCGGCATCGACACTCAACACACGAGCCTCCTTCTTATCAAATGCGGGTTCCACTGCAAAGCACGTTGGAGATGCCCTACGTCTAGCGACCGGAGCGGGTGGGACAGGGGTACTGGGTCCTATGGTCACAGCCGTCGACGGTGCTTGGTAACGGGACATCTGGGCGACAGACAGTTGGAATAAGAGAGTATAATAATATGGCACATACAAGCGTGATGATCGTTTTCTTAGCCCTCTCGATATACCCAGTGTCCCACTCGGATTCGATCCACGAGAAGCGTACAGCGGGATTGAGGACTAGAGGTCGGCTTAAGTGTGATGACAGAGTGGTAATATTAAGACTTACACATAGTGACGACGTACGTGATCGTATCGTCCATTCGAATATAGTATTTAGTCGCCCAGCGCAAGCCGATTTCCACCCAAGGCTTAAGGATTTCGTGTCGTTCCCCGAGTTTTTCCCACTCGGTCATAAACTTTTCGAAGCTGGTGATAGCAAAAGATAAGACAGGCGTCGACTCAGACGACATGGTTTGTTGGAATTTGTGAGGAACCTGTCGTTGCGATGAGTAACGGCCCCGGGCAGGCGACCAACTCACTGCCAAAACCACTTCCAAAGCCTCCAGGATATTCCAGTCGGAATCCGACAATTTAAAGGAAATGTGTTCCTGTAAGTTGGTGTCGAAATACAGATCGACGGCCTATGTGTCATTCAATTAGTACTATCCACTGTCAAATTGGCGAAACGAACGAACTAGACAGAGTTCTCTCAGACGTTCTAGCATCAGGTATGCCGAATCCCACCTCGTCTTCACATCCCTCAGAAGATCTACCAGTGGGACATGTACAGCAACACGCTCGCCACTTTTTCTTTTCTTGAACCAATTATTGTCGTTCCCTTTATGGACGAATGTTTTAAACGCCTCTCTGTTTTGGCCCGAAGAGCGCAAGAGACGGATGGCCCTGCGAGCACGCTTGAGGGGGTTGCGTTTGATGCCTGCAAACCAAGCATCGAGTTTCGCGTTGCCGCCGTCGTAGAAGTCGTCGGCCAGTTCCAGGTCTGCGATATCGTGACGAAATTTAATGTTGCCATCGTCCGATTCACCATCTGAATTGTCGTCTGAATTGTCGTGTGGGGCGTTGCGAACTGCGTAGCCTCAATCAGTGGTCACTTTGAGCCTGGAGAGATATGCACCAGGAACAGAAGTCACGGAGTCGAGAATGTGAGAAACACAAATGTTGACAATATGCGCGTAGCACCAAATACGAGAATCTAAGTGGTCGAAGCCGATGGTGATGGCTGCCTCGGCGCCCATGCGTTCCTGGAGTAGACCCTCCAGCTCTCGCATGGCCACCGCGTTGTTTTCAGCGTTGTCGAGTGTGAAGTGGCCGATCTAACAAGGTGTTAGAGAACCGAACCATCCTAAAAAAGAAAAAACAGCACCTTGACTGTGACTGTCGGCCCGATCAAGGAGGTGCAAAATTGTTCTTGCAATGTTGCTGGCCCGTGTGCTTTTTTTGAGATGATGAAGCCGATAAGCGCAGCTCTGAGTGTGAGGCAGTCCAGTCGACTTATCGGATGAAATCCAGTGTGCAGGTCAAAGCCAAGTATGATACCAGGTTCGCACTTGACCAAGTGTCTGCAGTAAAACTTATTTGTCCACAAGATCTCTATTGCCCGCAATCAGTACGTATGGATTAAGAAAAAGACTCAGGCTACGGAAAGATCCTGTTTCAGATTCTCGAACGACCTCTGCCAGTGACTCATGATCACCTCCCCCATCTTATCGCGCCTAGGTATGTTGGCATCGACGAGAGTCTCGCGGAGGACCATGCACAACTGTCGGAACTCAGGACATTTGACAACACGGACCGACTAAGAGACACTCGTGAGAGCACGGACGAATACGAAACGAGGGAGACTTACCTGATCATCCGCGACGATGAAACGAGCAAGGTGATCCGAAAACGAGGAGGGAGAAAACGGTGGTATGTCAGGGTTGCGTAGCTTGCGGTCGTCCTTGTGGGTGGACGCAACGCCTGATTGAGACGATAGCCTGGGTGGCCAACTGTGCTTCGCAGCTGCCAGGTCATATTCAGGTACGATGAAGGGTTTCGAGATGGTGACGGAGGTTCGAGTTTCCAGTGCTCTTGTGCATAAAAATAATTAGGTGAGTTCTTGGGAGCCTTGTTCTTGTCGTTCGCCGTAAGACGCGCTGGTGGTTTGTTAGGAGTGAAAGTTGCGAATAGAAAGCGTACTCACATGCAAATATTGCAGGCTTTTCTGCACCACCTTCTTGCCGTCAGCGGTGGAGGATTCTACTTCAGTGAAGAAATGGAGGATATCGAGGGCCTTGGTTCTAGTGGTGACTGATCGACGATCAGTGGGAGCGAGCGCCAGGTGGGTCGTCTGAAGGACCAGGCGAGTCGGGTAGATCGTCCTCGTCTTCTACATCTTGCAGGCTGAATTCTTCGCCACTGGTGATAGACTCGAGTTGGGTATTGGCGGCCTAGTATGATTAGTAAATTCCGATATATGTAAAACGTACAACTCACCGGTCGCTTTCGAGATGAATGCCGAGGCATTTGGCTACCAGCAGCCACCGATGATTGCGAAGACGGTTTGGGCTTGTTCGACGAGCGACGAGCCATGAGAGGAGAGAGCGTAGAAAAAAAGGGGGATTTGGATTACAGTTCTCGTGTCAAGACTCGTGTTGATACATATTACGTGTACTGTACACGTCTGAATGGCGTCTGTAGCTGGCTTAGTGAGATCAGCCGGAATTAGCTGGCCCAATCAGAGCCAGCAAAATGTGCCCGCTTGATCACATGCAGCTCAGCTCGGCGGGGTTTGCCGCCGGCTATGGCTTCGGCTATAGCCGCGAATTAGTCGGAGCTGCCGAAAACACTACGCTGGAGAGAGAGGGCTGGAGAGCACCCTGGGTAAAGCACTGGAAAAAGAAAATAAATCACAACCTGT
>JAKELI010000837.1:0-18726 GCA_021525025.1 Lactarius hengduanensis | reverse complement strand
TGCCGCAGAACACCAGCGGAAGTCTGTCCCGCGTGGTGCACGTGTCGTATTACGCCGTTCGTCTTGTATAGTTTGCAGTAAAACGTAGGAAATCACCAGTATCTGTACGACCATATAAATACGTGTAGACTAGCTTGTAGTTCAGTAGCTAGTCTTTGAATCATTCTCGACTCTAGTTCACTCCCATTTGATTCCCTCTCTGCTTTTCGTGAGAAAGTAACATACCCTCTGCCCAAGCCCTTCTCAACGACTTCGCAAAGTCGTCCAGAAGTCCTCGGTTCTGCCAACTAGTGCCCTTTGGGCCGACGACCAGTCGAGGTCGTAACACACATAGAGATATGGAATACCAAATAACAAGGCATGGGCCAGATTTGGAGAAGCTGAAGGGGAGGAGGAAGAAACACCTCACATCCCAGTGATTGTGGCTGAAGAGAAAGCAGCCACAGACTGTATGAAGGAAGACACCCCAAGCTGAGCAGACCAGGAGGGGAGACATTGTGGTTGATCATGGCCGAATGGTACAGCCGGATCAGAGTCACAAAACCAAAACAAAAGTGAGTCACAATAAAGAGTAAAAATGCTTACCAGAGAATACAGGCAGGACCAGGGCGAGACCCCGTTGCAAATGGTTTTGAGGGGCAACCATAATGGTCAAGAAGATGGGGCTGCATCAATTGAATGTGAAGAACCCCACTGCAAGACTGCATTGCATGTGGTGTCACAAAGCAGGCAAGATGATGCTCTTGTTGCACAGTTGTTACTGGAGCACAGAGTGGATGTGAATGCAGAAGGCCAGGCCCACGACTCCACGTTCCATTCTGCGTTGTACAGTGGGAAACCTGAGGGTTGCATATGTACTTCTCAACATGCTGCAATGGTGAATGCAAAAAATGGCCATTCCTTTAAGTCCTGTAGTTTATGGGACTGCATCCATCTTTGCTGTGAAAGCCAATCCAGAGAAGGATAGAGGTTAAAGGGGCGGTTTCATTATTCCCATGGACAACTTGTAATATACAATTGATGAGTCTTCTGTGCTGATATGTCACGATCACAGATTGTGCCATCAATCGTTTCATCTTGTTGCTTCTAAACCTTCTGGAATCAGTCTCAAAATTGTTTCTCTCTAGATTTCTCTGCCAGCTCATCTGCCAGCTCAGACTCGTACGCTTCCGTTCTATATATAGCCTCACACTTACACGTCTCCAGAAAATCGTAGGAAAACCTCAGATAAAAAGAATAGTTGTAACAGTACTTAAAGAGCCTGTAGTTTACCCTGTATTCCTCGTTCTAGTCTTGTTCTCTGTGAATTCAAGCCTCCTACCACCTTCCATTCCTCTACTGTGTAGAGTTCCATTTCACTTGTCTTTACCCTGCAAGCTGTGAGCCAGCAGTCGCCTAGGACTATAGCTAGGATCGTGGAACGCAGTGCGGCTGACTAATCCACAAATCCATGACCCAGCCCCCAGTTTACAACAAAGTGGTAGCAGTACAACTGCGAGCCCATCGCTTGATCGTAAAATGATAGCTAAAAACAACTCTCTGTGCAGACTGAAGCCTATATAATTGATAATTTATTGTTTCCTTTCATTTCTAAAGAAGCTGTCAATGTACCAATTCATAGAGAGAGACTCAGCTAACAAACAGGGAACAATGGATGTGAGAAGGATGGCAGAGTTCAGGATAGTGCTAAGCGAGTGTAGGTGGTGGTAAGGAGGGAGAGGACCATGTGCACGTTTGCATGTCTAATCCGAGATGATTGCACAGTGCCACCCCATGTCATTTCTGAGAGCTCGCCCCGCAGAGTGTGGTATTTGTTCTGTAGTTCAAGTGTGGCAGCCTGGACATTGAACTGTTGGGCCTCGACTAAAACATTATGCCAAATTCTTCCATGCTTGAACTGGCTACTGCTCTCCAATTGGTGGGCCATCAACTGGTTGACAAGATAAATAAGGTTACACAGTCGTGTGTTCTGACCTTCCTGTTGATATTCAGTGTGAAAGACCTTCAGAGTGTGTGGAACAATGTTGGCCCAAGCACCATCATTGAGGTCCATGTGATTAAGTGCAATGGTCACTATGGATTGTGTAAAGTCTTACATCTGAAGTTTTGCCAGTGGGTTGTCTCTGTGCAGTTGTTCCAGGGCAAGACAGACAAAGTCGATGTTTCCGAAAATGCCAGAGGACAGGTTTTGGAGAGCCTGTTCGAAGGCAAATGGAAGAAGTGAGGGCTCCACCTTGAAGGTGGAGCCCTCACTTCTTAAGGCTCCAACCATTTAGTTTATGTTTACTCAATAGCCAGTAAATAGACAGTAAACCATTGTAAATTGTTTATAGACAGTAAATACTATTTATAAAACAATTTACATTGATACCCCCAAAGTTTTCTTGAAAATGGGCCCACTCAGTAGCAAATATATGAAATATGATGAAAATAGTAACTTGAACATTAACTCTCACTAACATATTCAACAACTAACCTTATGTTGTGTTATATCCTTAGTTGCAGCTTGAGCCAACATTTTTGGGATCCTACAAAGTATGAAATGAAATAGGAAAAGTCTGAAGATGTTTGTGGAGGTAGACAATTTAGAATGAATTTAGAATGCCAGGGTAACTCTAAGTGGTCCAATTAGGCATTTCTGAGTTATTTTACTTGCTTAACAATTAGCTTGCCTTGCAAATAACCAAGTTAGCTGCAGTCAAATAACTTAGGAACAGTTGATTGGATTGCTTATAAGTGTTGACAGAGGACCCCCTAGCATTTAATGTAGTACAACTTCACAAATATTCTCAGAGTTTTATTTCCTGAGATTCCAAAAATGTTGGCTTGAGCTGCTAGCCTTACCACAAAGTTTACAACACTACTATACTATGTATCTTGTTGAAATATTTCACATGGTAATATCTTGATAAAATGTTTTTGTAGTTGAACCCTAAAACCCTCTAAACTGAACCACTGTTATTTCATAAAGATTACCATGTGAAATATCAAGGTACTTAACATAATATTCTGACAATATTGTGGAAAATAAAATCTATACTGTCTACATATTATGCCTTGAAATTGCATTGTCAATATTTAATCACCTTATCAACATTTTATGTATGAAAATTGTGAATAAAAAATACCTTTTGTTATAAATGCCTAAATTTTGTCAATGGTAAAAGGGCATCTTCATTATTAGGCTGAATTCAAATTAAAAAATGTTGTCAAAATGATATTTACTTGATATGATTTTGTTACAATCTCTTTGGTTGGAAAGTGGATATTCTTCTACAATGTTAGAAAAATGCAAATGGTACTTCTTTATTTCAAGTGTCCACTGGTTTGGCTCTCATTTTTTAAAGCTATATCTAGATGAAATCCTTAAATAATATATTTTCCACTCTATAAGTTGTGGTTATATAAATACCATTTTGATATCATTTTTTAACATGAATCTGGCTTAATAGTATATAATTATCAGATTCACATTTTTAACCATAATAAATGAGTTGCCTCTTATTATAGAGGTGTTAAATTTTTGCATAAAAATGGTAATTTCCATCCAGTGTGTTTAGGGCAAGTTCAAAAGTGTTATATTCATATTAACTAGCACACTTAAATCTTCTGATCTGATGTAACGTTCCTTCCTGGACGTTGGACTCGACCTGAGTCACGTGTGCCTGTTTGCTGCTGCAACCGTATTGCGAGGCGTAGGGGTGTTCGATAGTCGTCGATAATGGCAGATGGAGGGAAAGTGAACAGTGGCTGGACAGGCTCCGAAGGCGCACTGAAGAGGATGAAGGTGGAGGGGCGGGTCTCCGAGGTCACACCAGCGAGCAGAGAGGTGATCGATGTGGTTATTCGCAGAGTGGATAGCGCAGTACTACTGGCCCGGCTCCAAAGGGGAAGGTATTCACAAAGATATCAAAGCTACTGCTACAAGGCACGAGTAGCCGTCTACTTATACACAGTGGGGGAGCTTTGAAGCCCAGCCCAAACTCTGAAACCCTAATACGAGTGTCCAATAGCGTAACGCTCTCGTATAGTATCAGTCAGCAGTCCATACAGTAGTCAGCGGTCATCAGTCATCCGCTATGTATCTCAGTCATCCAAGTCTCGATTCGTACCGTATTGCATCAGAGGCTAGACCAGTCCGGGCACAGGCTCATCCGGACTCTTCTGGACGAGTCGAGGCAGGTCACGTGCCAGGGTCACGTGACGGCCGTACATCAGGACCTATTCCCAGGGCTCCTGACAGCGATTCTGAGGCGGGGAGGGAGGTCGATCACTCACCATACGTCCCGCTCTCGCGGTATTCTCTAGGGCTTCTATTGCTGCCCATACTCTCTCTTGTATGCGTGGGTCTTCTTCGGCTTGCCAGTCCCACCAGGGATCTTCAGGCGTGTTGGCGGATTCCACAAAGGGAATATCGGCCGTTGGCGTGTAGTCACGTGGCGAATCACGTGCCGGTGAGGGTGAAACCGTGACATCTGAGGCCAAATGTGGATAACAGTTCCTCTTGAGTCTAAAGGGTCTTGGGGTAACTGTTTACTGTTTACTATTTAGTTTATTTACTTCATACCACCATGCCAGTAAATGGGTGACTTTCCATAGGATCTGGAGCCTCTAGAAAATTCTCCAGACCGGAGTTTTCTCCAGATTGCTGAGGTGCCGGCCAGGCACGCTGCTCACATAATTATTTTCTACGTCCTCCAGAGATTAATCTGGAGGCCTGTCCTCTACCCTGCTGTAGAATATTTGTAATACGCTAGACTAGAAATGCCGGGATGCCGGACCCGGTGGAAAGGTGCAAGCGGGCTTGGTCAGTGAGGATGTCTGTCTGAGCGTGAGCAGGGTGGATGACTTCGCATCACCGCATTGCCCACCGACGTAGCCTGATAGGACTGACAATGAGATATCATTGCGAAGGACTGAAGTTGAATTCCACATATTAGTAGCAAAGCCTTGGTCAATGACAAGGTCAACGAGATACTCAAACGTTGTAACATCTATCCCCATTGTTGTGATAAATGCACGGTCATTACCTCTGGCACGCATGTGCTGCCAGGGGGTGAGGAGGGATTGAGATCGGGACGGGTGAGGTATCTACGGTGTGTATTACATTGTCGTACAACTCGTATCCGGTCCTCCCTCCTGCGCAATATCACCCAGACCCTAGGAGACGCCTCCTCCTAGGCTGCTTCAGCCGGTGTTGGAGTTCGTCGTTGTCGTCATTGTCACATGCATGATGGCTTGCATACTGTAGCTAATGCATAAGGGTAAGATGGGGGGGATGGCCATGGGGGAAGAGGGAAGACGCAGTCGATGGCTCACAGCGCTCACCCAGCCTCACCCGCACCATCGTTCCGGTTCTTGCTTTGTCATTTCTAGCCCTAGATTTTTTCTGCTGGTCTATGGGAGAAGAAGCCTCTCTAAAATTTATTTTCCTGATTACAAAATCTGGGTACAGCCGGTCTGGAGAATTTTCTAGAGGCTTCAGATCCTATGGAAAGTCACCCAATATATGGTAAAAGTGAACCATGTAAATAGTTTTAAAACTGTTTTAAACCTAAATGGTTGGAGCCTTACCACCTTCATTGCCCATAAACAAATTGTGATGTGGTTCTGCTTCTGGGGTTCAGTGAGCAGATCAGATGACAGGACATGTTCCATGAATGGCACTATAGAGCCAGGGAGTTGTCCAAAATTAAATCTGTTGAAGGAGGGTGTGTCTCTCTGCACTATAGCCTGTTAGATCCTAATACAGATCCTCAGAACGCGGGAACAGGTGAACTGAGGAGGCTAATAGTAAAGTATGACATAATATACAATGGTTATGTTTATGGTTTCCAATGCGCAAACACTGTCTGAGATAGTAAGAGTCTTTCTGAAAACGATACATTACATGATGCGGTCCGATGCTCCCCCTGTGGTACAACATAGCTGAGGAATAGAATCCAGGGAGCCTAGAGAGGAATTGCTCCATGTCACAATCACTATCTATGGAATTCAGGGTCCACAAAAGCACAGAATGGTTGAGGCAGGAGGAGGCCTCATTGGCCAGCTTTTCTACTTCCTTTGTCATGTTGTTCATCCGCTTGTAGTAGTCCCAATATAATTTCTGATCGCAATGCACAGCTTCAGGATCCAGGCATTGTGAGAAAACAAATTTGCAGAAATGAAGAAGTAGGAGAATGGCACCCATGGAAATGACCCAGATGAGTGTGGTAAGTGGGGTACAGTATGGGCTGTTATGGGAAACAATCGCCACAAGGCTGAGGTAGAGATACAGCAGAGCACCAAATCCTGTACATGTGGCTGCCAATGTTGCCACAAGGTGATTCAAGGCAACTAGCTTGATGATGAACCCTGCAACAAATAAGAAAATGGAGAGGTGGAGGAATAGGTATAGGAGTGTGATGACAAAGCGGGGAGACAGTGTCTTTGATCCAAGTCACATAAGCTCCCAGATTTGGGCACGTGTCTGTGGGTCGTCTGCTTTCAGTGTAGCTTGTTTATACTCACGAGACCACCATGGTACCAGGACTGCTATCAGCCCACAGAGAAGACCTATTAAAATGCTGTTGACCCAGAGTGCACAGACCCATATGTCACTTGTAGCTAGTGTTTGGAAGTCCAGTCTCAAGACTGAAAAAGACCAAGACTGAACCAGACTGGGACTGATCTGGACTGGAAATTACTAAGACCAATCAAGACTGCTAACCGTGGTCCAGTCTCGGTCTTGGTGCGTTGCCAAAAATCGGTGGACCAATGCAAGACCGGTCAAGACCAGGCTCAACCGGTCTTTTCTCTTTCTTGCACTCAAATTATTCTCACATGGAATTGATTTTTTATTTTTTATTTGGAGGGTGCTCTATATTCGGAAACCACATACTAACTAAAGTAGGTAGTTTCCGTATCTAGGTGTCAGGTAGCAGGATATTGTAGGTATCAGCCCTACCTAACACACAAAAGCTGGGCCAGAGCCCAGATGTGAGGGAAAAATATGAATTAAAGTACACCCCTGGTGTAGGGGTAGTGTGGGTCTCAGTGCATGTGATTGTCGCCATCAATGGCCTGGGTCCAGTGTGCACTCCTACCCACTAAAACCTCACAGTTGTGTATCCACCTATCAGGCAGATCGGAGGACTTCCTCAGTGCATCTTCCCAGGTCGCCTCCACAAGCTGGGTAAAGGGCTTTTTCCTTTTAATTTTGGTGGCCATTATCTTGTCATCGGTAAGTCTTCTGTTTATAGCTTTTATCCAGTGCGCTTTAATTTCCCTCAGGGAGTGTTGTAGGTTCTGAATTACCCTTTCGCATCTCAGGACCCATATAAGGTGAGCTGTTTCCGAGATGGTTATTTGCATTAGTCTCGTTGCTGCCTTATGTTTTAGGGTGTTTCTTCCTCCCTCTCATCTCAGTCTATCCGTGTTGCATCTTTTGGTGAGAGGCAGCTGCATCCTAGGATTATTCCTAGGCTTAGCATGGGCCATGGTAGGTGCTCGTGGGGCCACAGATTCTTGGCTAGGTCCCATGCTATCCTTACCAGGTGTGCACTGCATGCCAGGAGGATGTGGTCCATGGTTTCTGTGGTATCACAGCTGGCACACGTGCCTCTGTGTTCGTAGCTGGGGATGTTAAACCAAACATCGCCTATCATTGGGGTGTTGTGCATCGCCTTGAAGACGAATTGTTGGACCCTTATGCGGATGGTGCGTTTTCTTATGCTTTTCCAGATTGTTTCATCTGTTTCATAGCTTCCTGTGTAGGCTTTTATCGCTTCTCTTGCCGTATCCATGTTTTGGTTTGTAGACAGGCCATTTGGGGCCATTTGGCTCTCTTGTATGCCTTTGTAGGCGATGGCTTGGGTTAGGGTCGCCAGCTTGGCACCCTGCAGGTTGAAGGTGTCTGGGATGTGAAGGGTAAGTCCATCCTTGTGGTCCTTGTCTGCACCCTCCTTCACTAGTTTATTGCTCTCTTCGTTTCCTAGGTTACCCTGGTGGCCCTTCACCCATTTGAAGGAGGTTGGGGCTATCCTTTGCTTTAGGAGGTATGCCACGCGTTTAAACATTTCCGCGTTTTTTATCCCGATCCAGCCTCTGTCCTCCCAGTCTTTGAGGTGGATGGTGAGTCCCTCAATTATGTATTTGGAGTCCATTATTATCATCAGGTGGGCGTAGTTTGGTATTGATTGTGTTGCAGCGATGAGTCAGGCTATGATGGTTACCAGTTCACCCACCTGGTTCAACTGCATGGGTCCCAGGATTTTCAGGGCTTGGTTTAGGGGGTGGTCCGCACTGATCCATACTCTGCTGCTGCATTTTGCGTTTCACTTCCCATTGTTCATGCACGAACTGTCTGTGTATACTTTGGTTTTCAGGTAGTTGAGGTTGCTTCCCCTGGTGAGTTGTTGGCTCGCTGGGGTCATTCTTATTCTTTCTGGGTCGGTGAATATGCGGAGGCATTCGTCGATGCCATCCTTACAGGTGATGGTTGGGTCAAAGGCGATTTCTTCCCCAGCTTCGTGGGCACGCTTGTTCTTCGCTTTGCGGTTTGGTGTGAGGGATAGGTTGTCATGGTTTTTGAGTGCATTTGGGTTATATTTGGGGGTGATGTCATTGATGTGCATCAGGGCTTCCATCACGCATACATGGGGGTTTCTGCAGCCTCCTAGTCTGTCCCTGACACAGTCGATGCATATGCACATTTGGGATGGTATGTGCTGTGTATCAGCGTTGTTTCTGATTTTGCGAGCAAGTTTTATTAGGTCTGCGATCGTTTTGACCAGGTGGCATCTTAGGAGGCATTTTGTGGCAACGCTCATGAGTGGCTGGGGTGCTCCGCCTGGGTGGTACCACACAGGGAGTTTTGCTCTAAGGGCTGGGGAGAGTCTGATTGCCGCCAGGTTTGTTCTGTACTTCTTTGCCGTTTTGAGCATTCTTATAATGTCCTTCCCCAGTGTGGTCGCACAGGGTCCTTGGGTGGGCGGATCCCATGTCTGGATGTACGTATTTACCCTCACTATTGCTGATGTTCCCGGTGGGGCTGCAGTGTTAATGAGTATGTCTGTGACTATCGCCCATGTTGGTCTTGTCGGGGATAGGTTAAGGTAGGATTTCAGCCAGATTATTTCTATCATGTCATTCCACACTTTGATGTCTAGGAGGTTTAGGCTAGTGCTTTGAGGTCCAGTCCTATAGACTGGAAAAAAACTGAAGACCTGACTGGACTTTAACTGATGATGACTGGACTGCAGTCACAGTTTTTCAATTTTCAGAAGTCATCAGTCACAGTCTGTCTCCTTCTCGAATCAGTCTTATGACTGGAAAAAACTGGTCTAAACCAGTTAAAGACTGGACTTCAGTTCATTTTGGCCTGCAGCCACCAAATAGATATTTGATGCCCATTTTTGGCCATGTTGACGCTTGGTAATATGTGCCATGGCGGGTTTCACCGGGACGCAGGTCGCCGGACCGGACGAGTTGTCAACGTGTGTCACGCGACACTCAACACGCGTTGCTTTGCTTTTGCCCAGGGACCCTCAAACAAGCTAAGTTTATTTTTCCTTATCCTTTTAACTAACAACTAACTTCTTTGTCATTTCTAGGTTTCAAATAACTGACTTAGGTTCCACCTCGCTGCACGGCACCGTGGCCCTTCGACACCAATGCGACGCCGTGGCCCTCGACACCAACGCGGCGTATCGACACCGATGCGGCTTATCGACACCGACACGGCGTATCGACACGGTGCCGTGATCCTTCGACACCCATGCGGTGCCGTGGCCCTTCAACACCGACACGGCGTCGTGGCACCCATCGACACCCACGGCGTCGTGGCACTTCGACACCCACGCGGCGCCGTGGCCAATCGACACCGACGCAGCGTATTAACACCGACGCGGTGTAACGACACGGCGCCGTGGCCCTTCGACACCCACGCGGCGCCGTGGCCAATCGACACCGACGCAGCGTATCGACACCCATGCGGTGTAACGACACGGCGCCGTGGCCCTTCGACACCCACACGGCGCCGTGGCCAATCGACGCCCATGCGGCGTAACGACACGGCGCCGTGGCCCACCGATACCGATGCGGCGCTGCGCCCCTACAACACTGTCGCTGGCGCCGCGACTCCATGATACTGACGTGGCGCCCCACCCATGACGCTACGGACTTAGCTTACAAGTAGTACTGTAGTACATGAAGTTACTGTAACTATTGTATACCAAACATGAATAAAAATGTCTTGATTTCTGAGTGCACGAGTGTGAAAAAATACCTGCGGGTATGTGCGACATGCACAAATGACCAGTCGAAAACCGTCATGAAACTGATCACAACTGGTTATCAACTGGTCAACATGTGGACCGGTAAATGTTGTGCTCGGACCGGTCTTAGACCGGCATTAACCGGTCCAGAGCGGTCCGGTCTAGATTTTTTAGTTTCCAATCCAGTTTTAGACTGGTTAAGGTCACAGTTTTTTGTAAATGTGTTAAAAAACTGGACCTGACTGGACCTCAAAGCACTAGTTTAGGCCCCCTTCGTTTAGTGGTTTGTGGAGCATTTCTAGGGCAATTCTTGGGGACATGCTGCTGTCCCAAATGAAGTCTCTTATCATTTTTGTGAGGGCTTCCTCTATGTGGGCGGGCATTCCCTGTGCCATTGTTAGGAATTGGGTGTGGCCTCCTATCACCGCTTGCACAATCAGCCTTTTACCATAAATTGTCGGGTGCGTCCTTCCCCACAGTTCCAGTTTTTTCCTTATTTTGTCTAGAGATATTTCCCATGGGGTGAGGTCATTCGTGTGGTTCCCCACCCACGCTCCTAGTGATTGGACTGCCTCTCCATCTTTGGCAATGTGGATACGTTCATTGAGATTCTCTTTGTCCAGCAGATGGATTTTCCTCCTTGTTGAGATTTTGAGTCTGTGGGCCTCTGTGCCAATTGGTATTATTTCTGTTTTTTCTATGTTAAACTTCGCTCCCGAGGCTTCGCACCAGGTTTTTAGGATGCACTCGATGTTGTCAAAGCGGTCATTTTTGTTTAGGTAAAGTATGGTGTCATCCGCGAACAAGTTTACTAATATTTTTTCTTCCATGCCTGGGATGTTTAGACCTCCAAGCTCGTCGCAGTTTCTTAGCTTGCATGCCAGGGATTCTATTGCTAAATCAAACAGCAGGCAGGATAGTGGGTCTCCTTGGCATACACCTCTTCTGACTTGGAAGGGCTCACTTAGGACACCGTTGATGGCTACTTGTGTATGTGCATTCTTGTAGAGGGATGTTACCGTGGCAGTAAGTGCTTTGGGTATGTTCGCGTTTTCCATTGTTTTCCATAGGTAGCTGTGTCTTATCTTATCATAGGCTTTTTCTTGGTCAAGGGCTATTATTGTACTGTCTTCCTCCATTACTTCTGCATAGTAATTATTGTCTTCATGAGTCTTATGTGGTTAAAGATGGATCTTTTGGGGATGAAATCGGCTTGGTCTAGGTGGATCAGCTTGTGTATTGGTTGTACAATCTGCAGGGCCATAACTTTCATCAGCAGCTTGTAGTCTGTGTTTAGTAGGGTAATTGGTCTATAGTTGCCGATATCAGTTCGGTCCTTTTTCTTATATATCGGGCACATCCACCCGTGGGCAAAGTCTGTTCTTCCGTCGACACCGTGGCCCTGGATGTCCGTGAAGACCTCTGTGAGGGCACTAATTATGTCAAAGCCTATCTTCTCTTTTTTTTCTGTGATGTCATAGAGGGCGTTCAGCTCTTTCCACAGCTCATAGGGGCAGCCGTCTAGACCGGACACTGTTCCATTTTTTGCCAGTCAAAGTGCCCATCCCACCTGTGCATAGGATGGCAACCAGTCTGTTTGGAGTACATTGTTGTCAGATAGGCGTTGGCCTTCCAGGACCTCTCTAAGGGAGTCTGCAACTTTCCTGGTATAGATACAGGCCAACCTTTTAACTAGCTAAATTCCAACATGCTGACTAAATTTTGTGGGTGTGACGAAATTTTGCAAAATTTTGCAAAATTTTGCACACGCACAGTAAATTTGTCATCCTACTTGCAAATTTCAGCATACCCCATTTTCCAGATGGCCGAGTCCCAAGGGGGGTCAAAAAATTAAA
Source organism: Lactarius hengduanensis (assembly GCA_021525025.1). NCBI lineage: Eukaryota > Fungi > Basidiomycota > Agaricomycetes > Russulales > Russulaceae > Lactarius > Lactarius hengduanensis. The sequence continues at coordinate 6,614 of JAKELI010000837.1, read as the reverse complement.
AAATCGCATGGGGTCGGTAAATTTTTTTAACGGGTTGAGCCTTCCCCAGCATACCCCCCAAAAAGGAAATTTCATCCAAATATAGAAATCCATGATTACACAAGCTATTCTCCAGACTATGGGAGAGTGTGAAACCAGAACATGTACAAAACAATTGATACGCACGCACGGAATCAGTCAAGGGGGCCATCAGCAATCCCTGGGTTGTGCAAAAAATCCTTGTAGAGACTGTAGAGACAGTAGAGACAGTAGATGGTTGTAGAGACTGTAATTATTTTGTAGTAGGCTGGTAGAGACTGGGTAGCAAACCAGGGAAATCCTAGTTGACATGGTAGAGACTTGGTAGAGGCTGTAGATGTTGTAGACACCATAGTTGCTGGTAGTAGATGGTAGAGACTTGGTAGCAAACCCTGGAATTTAAGCTACCAGATCAGCAATCCTTGGGCCTCTACCATAGTTCTACAGTAGTTCTACAGTAGTGCTCATAGAGGCCATAGTGACCCATATAGCAATGTTTATATTCTGCCATAGTTCTACCATATCCAGGCCTACTACCATAGTTCTACCATACCCAGGCCTACCACTACCATAATGCTACTGTACCCAGGCCTAGTACTACTGTAGTGCTACTGTACCCAGGCCTACTACCATAGTGCTACTGTAGCCTGCTACTGTAGTGCTACTGTACCCAGGCCTACTACCATAGTGCTACTGTACCCAGGCTTACTACCATAGTGCTACTGTACCCAGGCCTACTACCATAGTGCTACCATAGTGCTACTGTACCTAAGCCTACTACCATAGTGCTACTGTACCCAGGCCTACTACTGTAGCTCTACCATATCCAGGCCCACTACCATAGTTCTACCATATCCAGGTTTATTATCATAGTCTTGCCATAATCCTATTAGTTGTTGTAGACATGGAAAATGAAGCTGAGGGTGGGCCATCAGTAAGTTGACATGTTACTTAGGCTGCCATGGATTTCCCAAGTTCCCAACTTTCTTTTTTTGTTAATTACTAGTACTAGCCACAAAATACAAAAAAAAACATTATTGCTAATTACTAGGCGTCGACTTCGTTGACTGAAACCTTGCTAGTAATGTTCATTACGTTCTTTGCTTTGTGAAGCATACAAGTACTTTATGAGTGGGAAACATGTGTCCATACTTCTCTTTCTTTGGCCACTGCTATCTGAGTCTGTAATGCAAACAATGAGTGTGATTTGTTATAGTCAGTTCAGATGTTACTCACAATGGGAACTTATTGTGGAACAGGAAGGAAGTTGCTAAACTCTCCAGATTGGTAACACTGGATTGTTGTTGTTTCCAGCTGAAGCAGTTTGTTTGTTTGGATGGTAAAAATCCATTCATTGAAGTTTCTCAGTAGCCTGATGTTGTCTCTACCTTGGCTCCTGGACAACAACATAGGCATGATTGAAGCTAGTTAGAGAACCCAAAGGTGGCTTCCTGACTTGCTTCCTGATGTCAACATGATGCATTCAAGTGTTTGACCTTGCGATTCGATGTCAGTGAAAGTGTATGTCAGTGTGAGCATAAGTTGGTGTCTGTTGATGGTGATGCCTATTTTTGGGCAGTTGCTCAAGCATCAGCAGCATCTATGGCTCAATGAGAGACAGGTGGCATCCTGTGTGGCATCATTGGGCTGTGCCTTGTCATCGGCAGCATCCCTGGGCAGCAGTTTGATGATGGGCAAAAGTGAGAATTGTGGCATCAATGGGCAGTGTCAGTCAATGATGGCTCGACATTGGAGGTGTCCATGGGCGACCACCAGACAAGACACTGGGTGGCATCAGTGGCAGGCGGGCCTGAGACATATGACCTTGGCAAGCAAGAAGGTGATTACTATAGATGTTGCATAGTTGAAACCAATTGCACAGGTGTCTGCATGGTTCAAAACATCGTACAAACATCTATCTGGTTAGGAGACGTGTCCCTCCAAATCTGCTAAGCCCGCATGCGAGTGCAGCATTCCCAGGAATGTGAGAGATGACCCACTTGGGCTCGACAGAGATCTGCTGCGCGAGGAGTTGCGCACATCACTGCACGTCATGAGACTTTGTGGAGACATCCACCTATATATTTGTCAAGCAGTGTTCTGGTATCTAAGGGCACGTGCGAGTGCAGCACGCTGGAGGACAGGGGGGGTGGAGCTGCACTCAGCCCCACTGTGAGCCCCTGAGCTCGTTTCCAAATCAGGAAATAGGATGGCCCAGAACCAGCCACATAAATTGACTTAGACAAAAATTGTGTTGTGTTTGCGATCTGGGCGACTTCCAGGCGGAAGTTTAATGTGTGGTGTGTGCGCCACTCGTGTTCTTTGGCACTCGAACACCCACTTTCGTTCATTTCCGAACGCCCCTTTCCTCCACCTCTGCCTCCTCCCTTCCATTTCACACAAACACGAAGACACGAATGAAGACGCGAATACTAGAGTGTGTTCTTTCTTTCCCTTTCCCCCTTTGTCTCTAATCAGTGCGGGCTGCAGGTCAGTGACCACGTCATCGCCTTCGCAACAGCCTCCCTGGAGTCCCCACACTCACCTTGCCACCCCCCTCACCTGTGCTGTGTGCACCCAGTTGCCGCCGTCTCGCAGCACTTGGCCCCACCCAGATAAAGTTTTGTTTTTTTTCACTTTTTTTGTTTTTGTTTTATTTCTCATCTCGACCGATGCAGGACTCCCACGAGGCCGCAGCCTCAAACCACCACACCCTCACCTGCACCGCCACCTCTCAACCACCTGCAACCTCAACATGGCCACGACACCCCGCCGTCTCGACACAGCGACTATCACTTCGAGCCACGCTGCTCCCTCGACACGGCCGCCATCGATCCCATTACGACATGACACTGACAGCGCCCACCTCGACCCCACTGCACCGGTGCCGTCTCGACATGGCTGCCACTGCCACGTCAATGCCGCCCCACCGGCACCGTCGCCACGTGGTCGCCCCCACCCAATCAAGCTCACCACATCGACGCCATGTCGACACGACTGTCGTCGATCCCATTATGACACGACACCAACCCTACCTGCCTCGGCCCCATCGCCGCACCAGTGCTGTCAACTGCCACCGCCACATCGACGCCGCCCCACCGGCACCGTTGCCATGCGGTCGCCACCACCACCCCACCTACTCACCTCATTGACGCCACATTGACACGGCCCCCACCGCCACGTCGACACCGGCACCTGCACTGGCACGCGCCACCCCTTCATAATCCCACCCTCTTGCATTATTGTATTTAGAGTAGTTGTATGAACTTAAATATATAACTTTTAAATTATTTTGCATGAAATATTTTCTGACTGTGAACTGACTAGGAGTGATTATGAGGCAACTATGGAGTGACCTTGGGAGTGACTATGAGACAACTATGAGATGACTATGGTAGTTGGGTATAGGGAATACCACGGGTTGGCCGTACCTGTGACGGGTCGCGGGTATGGGTCACACGGGTATGGGTCGGGGTAGCGATTTCCCAACCTGTGCAACACCCGTACCCGTGGTGCAGGTACCTGCGGGTTTTCCAACTCTCAGTTTGCGACAAAGTTTGAGTGCTGTGGACCAAACCCTCTGAGTCCCTTTTTGCCCATTTCTGTCTGTATTGGATCGCCTTCGCATGACATTGCCATCGATTCTTGCTGTTTCCTCACCCCAGGCTGCATGCCATCCTATTTTCCATCCATCTGTCTGTCTACACCATGACAGCCTCTCTCTTTCCTCTTCATTACTTATTACTTCCTCCATTCGCAGCCTTTAAATTTTCAACTGTTTCTGTATCGGATCAGCTCTGTGCTGCCATTTCGGACTCATTTCCACGACATCCGAGTCATCGCCATCGATTTGTCGTCGCCATCGATTCTCTTGCGATTTCCCCCATCCCATCCCCATCCAGCTTTCATCCACGCACAATGTCTACCATTTCTCATTATCTCGCTCACTCACCCTCACGACATCGTTTCAGATATACATCAACTCAAATGAAGTCACGGTGACCACCCATCTTCATCTCACGAATTGCCCCTATGGCACTGGCACTCATGGACTGGGCCGACCGGCCATGCGTCCCTGTGCTCGACTCTCATGCTGTCTCCATTCGGTGTCACAGTGCCCGCGACCGCAACAACAACACGTCTACAGGTGCGCCGCTCTCCCTCGCCTCACCTCTGTTTACTTATCACTGTTGGTCTCGGCATTCTCACGTATGTGCCACAGCTCTCGAGACTCCACATCACGCCTTCCGAGTCGGCGGTCCTTCGCCTGTGACAAATGCATGGCTACCCGACTTCCTGCTTCAAGTTCCCAATGCTGGCTGCTATCAAAAACGACACTGTGTCTATGGATTCAGCTGAGTGTTTTTTCGGATTCGTGACGATTTCTGCTGACTTCATTGTCGACCGTATCCATACACGCACTCCCATGTCGCAATGGACATCGCATTGCGATGCACGCCGCCGATAGCCTCGCAAATGGCACTCGTTCCAAAGCATTGCCTGGCCCTCACATGACAACGTAATGATGATGGTGGTAGCAACCACAACGCTAGCGATCACATGAGGCGATGAAGCGACGACAATGGTGATGGTGGCTCGGCGACCACAACGGCAACGGAGCGACCACGACAGATGGGGCAACCACAATGACAACGATGGGGCGACCATGACGGCGATGGCAACGGGGCGACAACATTGAAGGCGATGATGACACCGGGCCCGGCGGTGACAGTGATGAGGTGCCACAAGGCATCGGGGCGATGGCAACGGCGACGACAATGTGGCGATGGGGCAACGGGGCAACGACGGCAGCAATGTCGATGATAGTCATGCAATAGCAGTTGTACTAGTAGTAGAATATATTATGATGGCACACCAGATAAACAAGGAACGCAAGGCAATCGCTATCTGGCAACAGAACATCAACAGATCCCCTTCTTGTCAACACGGGATCATTAGCAGCGGAAGACTAGTAGACCACAACATCAACATCATAGCGCTGCAGGAACCATCGATCAATTTCCTCAGCAAAACCATCGCCTCAAGGGACTGGGTCCCGATCTACCCCACCACGCACGACAAGCACCCAAACAAAACCAGATCGGTCACCCTCATAAGGGGCGACCTCCTCACCGAGAGCTGGGAACAACTAGACTTCCCCTCCGGAGACGTAACAGCAATATGCATCAAAGAGACCTGGGGGACGCTAACTCTCTTCAACATCTACAATGACTGCGAACATGATAACACGCTCGCGGAGCTAATGTCATACCACAGAGCACACGCTCAACAAATCACGGGCACGGAAACATTGCAACAAGAACATCACTTAGTCTGGTTAGGAGACTTCAACCGTCACCATCCCTACTGGGACAGCCCGGAAGACAGCAGGCTTTTCACTCGTGAAGCTACAGAAGCGGCCGAGACGCTGCTCAAAAACGTTGCTGACCTAGGAATGGACATGGTACTGGCAAAAGGGATTCCGACGCACGTCCACAACGTAACCAAGAAATGGACAAGGTTAGATAATGTCTTTGCCACGGAACACACCATCGAAGCAATCACCAACTGCGACACTTTACCGGGCGAACAAGGAGTCAATACGGACCACCTCCCAATAGTCACAGTACTCGACCTGGAACTCACCAAGGCTCCGTCAAAGATCCTCAGAAACCTCAAAGAAGTCGACTGGAGCAGCTTCTCAGAAACGCTCAAGAACAAGCTCGACAACATGGGCCTCCCCATGCATATACAATCACAAGGCTTCCTCAACCGAGAATGCAACAGGCTAACAAAAGCGATACAAGACACGATCGAAGCTGAAGTGCCCATCACAGACATTAACGCTAAGTCAAAGCGATGGTGGTCGAAAGAGCTGAAGCTCCTCCACAGAGAAGCGGACAAGCTGGGAAGAAAAGCGTACAAGTGTAGAAGATGGCCCGAACACCCAATACACGCAGAACTCACAAACGCCCGCAAAAAATACAGCAAATCCATCCAATACGCGAAGCAGCACCACTGGCAAGACTGGTTGGAAAAAGCCTCAGACCCCGATATGTGGACAGCACACAAATACATATCAGCACCGGCCAGCGACGGGGGGAAAACAAGGATCCCCAATCTGAAGGTTGCAAACGCGGAAGGGGAGCACCTAGCGAGCAGCAACCCAGACAAAAGCAAAGCTCTAGCGAAGACCTTCTTCCCAAAGAGACCCCAAGAACTCCACATAAACACCCAAGGACAAGCCTACCCACCGCCGGTTTGCAAAGCGGAACCAATCACCAAAGAACAAATTCGCAAACACATCGCGCACCTCGGACCGTTCAAAGCCCCAGGGCCAGACGGTATCCCCAACATAGTGCTGATCAAATGCGCTAACATCCTTATCGACAGGTTGTGGGAGATATACGCAGCTATATTCAGGAGCGGGCTGCAATACGCTCCGTGGAAAACATTCACAACAGTCATACTCAGGAAACCAGGCAAACCAAAATACAACATTCCCAAGGCGTACAGACCAATAGCTCTACTCAATACCATGTCGAAAGTACTCACGTCCGTAGTCGCGGAGCAGCTCACCTTCTACTCAGAGAAGC
>JAKELI010000836.1:0-18732 GCA_021525025.1 Lactarius hengduanensis | reverse complement strand
CTACCAGTCTCACGACCTACCAGGGGAGTTGGGCCAGCATGGCGCGGCGCGGCGCGACCCCTGGTGGGAACTGGTGTTGCAATTTGGGTGAGCGTGAGTGAAGAGGGAGGCTTCCTGCTCGGCTTATACTAGCCAGCCAGCATTGGCACTGCGCTCCCACATGCACTCCGGGCGCCAAAACGGGCACCCCTTTCGGGGCCCCGGCTGCTCTTTTCGACCTCCAGTTTGTCCCCATCAGCGAGGTCATATTGCTGTGGGCCTGCATCGAGATCCGATGATAGCGGCAAAGTCATATGATAGTGGCAGTCCAAAAACTTGACGCTGCACAAAGACTGACCCCGCCAATGCACAAAGGCCGGAGGGGCCGGCCTGCAGTCGCCAGTGCTCTTAAGGCACCGCTCGTGCTCGCTTCGCCTCAGACCCGCGAACACGCGCGAGGCGGTGCACGTCAAACTTTCTTACGGATCGGCCGACGCGCCGCACAGACGACTACACACCGTCGCGCTGACGGACGCGAATTTCGGGCAGTACCGCATCAGGGTCATCCGAAAGTCAGACGGCGGTGATATGCATCTGCGAGGATCGAGGCGGCATGGTATGGACCCTTCTATCCTCCGCTGCACCGGGTGCCGAACGCCCGATTTCCCAACCTCTACCTGCGTCGGTGGTGGACAGGTTGAGAGACACTTCCCAAGCCGCGCGTTCCTCGTCACTAATCTGTAGACATTCCGAAGGTGAGGAGAGGTTTTTTGAGCACATGTTAGACCGGTAGATCTCTAGACCACCTTGTAACCCAAGTAGACTCACTAGCAGCCTATCCACATCTTAGGATGGTAGCCAGCCGACGTGATAACGAGGCCGGATGATCGAGCGAGGTATTACAGTATAACAACCATGACATCCTTGACCTTTCTCGGACCGAACACAAAGCCAAGCAAGCGAAATATACAAATAGGCATAGCCGATATAACAAGTAGAACAAGTACACCAGTGGCTAATTCTAGGGGAGAAGCGTCAGTCATCTGTACTCAATACAAAGTGCGAACCGCAGACATACCTCCGGTATCCTAAAGATTGTAATTTCCTATGGGTCGTGTTCGTCAGCTGCGATATGAGCGAGGCGAGGCCCTGACGTACCTGCTGCTTGAAGTAGCGTCGGTTCTCTTCGTCAATGAGGACGAGGTTGAGGTAGTAGCGCGTGCTGAACTTTTTGTTCACGTCGCGGAATGTCGGCGTCAGGTCAAACCCGCCGAGGAATAGTCGAATTGGGATTGTTTCGCCTTGGTAGGAAGTACCGTTCATCAATGCCAAGACACAATGTGGGGGAAGGAAGAGAATACCTCGTACTGGCGCGCCGTCCATGATTTCGAACTTTGTAATCGTCTCACTCTCGTTGTATTGATTTGGCGGCGAACCGGTTGTCTCGCGGCGGATGATCGAGAGCTCCATGTGCTTGATTTTGATGCGCACGAGCAAGAAATAGATCTTTCCGACTATCACGTCCTTTAGATGATATCTACCAAATGGTCAGTGTCATGCACGCGCAAAGACGTAACCAGCCGGTCGCCTTACTTCGATTTGTTGTACTCGAATTCAATGTGCAGACAATCCTCGATGCCGACCTCCATCTTGATCGAGCTGTTGCTGTCTGGCGGCATGCGGAAAGAATGCACCCAGATATCCCTTTCCTTCACCACATCTGCCATGCGCCGCGATATCGTTACGCGGATGAAGTACCTAGTCCGAATACGTTGAAAAGGCAGAACCAAGAACAACATTGAGGGCTACGAACCGCAGCTTGACGTTGATGCCCAGGTAGCTCTCGTACTGCTTCTCAACATTCTTGAACATAAAGTCGAACGTCTGCGCCTGTCGCAGGTCTCCGGGAGCAGCGACCTCTTGTGAGAGGGAAAGGAATTCTTGGTGGTGACCGCGGTCGTAAAACAGCTCTGTAATGGCAGACTCAGCGGGCCCGGGGATGAGGACAAAGACGACTAGCGGAACGCATACGCACCGATGTTTCCCACAAACTCGACTTTGACCCCGTCGTGCGTAGTACGCTTTCCCTCTCGAACACGAACCGTGACCTGCGTTCGTCCTCAGCACGGTCGAGACGGTCGGGGGAGAATATGGGGCGTACCTGGCCGGAGACCGACTCGCCGTCATAGTAAACGGGACATGAAATCGGACGGTCCTTCTCCGCCTTGGAGTCTATCTGCTTCCTGAGCTCCTCGCCTTCGAGCTTGATGTCAATATCAATCGGTGATGCGAAGAAGAACGCGGCCATGCTGCGGTTTCAGGGAACAAAGGCTCTGAGCTGTTGCTGCGCTGCGCATTGGTGTTGGGGTGAGCTTGGAAGAGGGACTGGGTACGTATGAAGCGGGGTTTTCCTGAGGCCTAAGGAACGAAATATATGAATGCAGCTGAGGTATGACACCGGGTGAGGTTTGACGCAAATTTGACGACATGGACTGCTGCAGTGAGCAGATCGAGTAGACACTGAGTAGACTCGGACTCGACTCGGACTCGCCTCCGGCCGACCCGGGCCGCCGGATGCCAGGCACGCATCTCTCTCAGACGCGGCCAAGCGCAGAGTCCTCAGGCTAGAGTCATCATATACTTACATGTTCCACTTCTCTCAACAGCGTGTCTGTCACTAGGCAGGTTGACATCGCATAAACAGCTTGCTCTCGTAATCCTCCGGGTAGCTTGTGATACTTCCCACAGCGCTCCGGTTATGACTGTGACAGTCCAACTCCCCGACGACGACAGTCGACGCGATGCGACCCACCAATCGATTCCGTGGTTTGCATACGAGGCCTACTCCTTCTATTCCGGACGTCATCAATGTCGTCTGCTCGCCGTCTCAAGCGTATCCAGAATGCACTCGCGCCATCGACTGAAATCATAGGCACTCTCACACTCGGGGATATATCCTATCCCGTGCCGGCATCGAGAACTCCCTCACGCCTCCCTCGCCTCTCACCCTTGGATCCAAATGATGCGCGCACACGCGAACACCTGTACCTTCTTCTGCAGAAGTTCGTACTCGATCAAGACGTTTTCCTACTCGCCCAACCTGGGCCCTATGCGCGGAGGCTGGCGCTCACGTTCTGCAAGTGCGACACCCATCTGCACCGATTAGTCCCACGTTGTTGACCAGAATGCAGCTTACTGAACGCAGAGTATGCGTATATTTCCCTACATGGCGATGTTGGCGAGACAGCTAAGGCAGGGCCGGGAGATCCGAGACGGTGGAAACCTCGTGTACGTCGACAGTGCCGCTGTGCGTGCAGTCAAAACGGGGCGCATACTCATAATAGAAGGCATCGAGAAGGCAGAGCGTGGTGTTATGCCCGTATGTACTCACCAACTTCACCTATCTCTCTTACGAATTCCGTTCCAGGTACTTAATAACCTCCTTGAGAACCGCGAAATGTAAGTTACGTCTACGACCGTGCGTAGGACCGAGCTCATATGTTGCACTCACAGGAACCTCGACGATGGTACACATATCCTTCACCCTCACCGACACTTACTTCTTTCTCCCGCGGACGCAGCTGACGCGCGCTTTGTTCCCGCACATCCATCCTTCCGCGTCATCGCAATAGGTGCCCCCGTTCCGCCATATCCCGGTTACCCACTCGACCGGCCCTTCCGCTCGCGCTTCCAGGCGCGCTCCCTCGACCCTACCAGTGCGCTCCTTGCGTACCCGCACGTCTACCCCACTCTCGGGGGGACCCGACGCTCTGTGGACGACCCTACGCGACCTCGTGCTCGCGACACAGTTCGCAAGCGAGATGCGCCACTCCCTCGACGGCGTCGCGCGCCCTGCGCTCCCCCCGTTCCCGCACACGGCGCTGGCGAAGCTGCATGCACTGCTCGCGGCATTCCCTCCCCCATCACTGGGAAAGCCTCCCCTTTCACCACGCGCCATGGGCAGGCTGATAATAGTTCTGCATCCCGAGCTGCTGCACGCGCCGTTCCGGGCGTGGGCGCTATTCAGCGACCGGCTGGAGGAAGCCGGGCTCGGTCCTCTCGCCACGCGTCTCGCAACGGAGGACATGGACAACGCGGAAACGGCGGCAGAGGATGCGGCGGGGCTGCTGGGATATACCGTGCGCTCCATCGCGCGCACGGGCCAGCATACCGTCCGCATCGTCTTTACGGCGCTCAGCGGCGGGGACGAAGTTGCGCTTGAGGTACCTGCAGGCGATGGGCCACTGCGGCCTTTCCCACTCAAGAGACCCCTGACTTCGTCCCGAGTGGCCGATTTGTGGGCCTTCTCACGAGCTGTTTGCAGGCGCACGCGCTTGGATGGGATATATCCCTTGTCCCCCCCGCACAGCCGGCAACCGCGAGCGCGGCGACCTCGCTATTGGTTCAAGTTTTTGGTGGTGTGTTAGGGTACGTTCGCGAGGCGGTGCATGTGTACAAGGAACTGGGAGGGCAGGAGTTGCTGATGAGGCGAGTAGTGGGGGAATGTGGTGCGACGAGCTGGGAACCAAGGTATGTTCTTCCTTCTCCGTAAAGCCGTCATTGAGCCGCGGCGCACATAGCCCGCTGGTCCAAGGTGCCTGGGCAGGACGACTCGTGCACTTCTCGGGTTCGATGTTCTCGGCCCGACTGCAGGTACGATCGCGCGGCTGCTCCAAGATAGAGAAGTTGAGCTCTGGGAGGGAAAGCGCATCGTCGCATCTCTAGGAGACGACATGGGGCCAGTACGTTCCGATCATCCCCTCTCCAGCCTCTTTCACCGAAACCTGCACCCGCAGATGAACAGCCCTGACATCACTATCACTCACCCATCCTTCCGCGTTATCAGCCCCGCTTCGTGCGCCGCGCCGCTGCGCGACTGGCTCTCTGCAGAACATGCGAATATGTTCCTGACCTTGCCAGCGCAGCCGATGGGCCGCTCCGAGGAGGCCGCGCTCCTGCTCCGGACCGGATGCCCGCCTCCCCACGCGGATGCGCTTCTGGGATTTACCGCACACGCATGGCACCTTCTGACGGTGCGTTGCGCGTGCGCCGGCTTGGGACGCGTGCTCTGCTGCGCATCGCCCGGAGACTCGCACGCTTCCCGTGGGATCAGGACACGAGGAGAATGCTCGAGAGGGCGCTACTCACGGACTTCCTTCCGGCGACTGAAAAGGCAGGTGTCGAGGAGCTGCTGGAGGATGCCAGGGTTAAGAAAATCTCGCCTGCGGTACTTTCACTGTTTTGTGTGGTTTCGGTATATATTCTGACTCTGCTGTAGTTCCACCCTGCGCCGCTGATGGAAGACAAAGCCCTATTGTTTCCCGCCCCGACGGATCCGCTGCGCCATACCGAGGACACTCGTATACCGCGCTTCGACGCTTCCCAGGACCCGGAAGGCGCTGCGTCATATGTGCCGTTTATGGACCACTTCTATGACAACAGCATTCAATCGGCGCAGATGCGCGACCTTGCGATCGACTTCGAGCTGCTCGGTGAACATCTAGTGCTTCTCGGAAATCAGGTGCGGCTCATCTTTGGGACTCTCCCACTTCTTCCTCTCGTGATTGTGTAGGGTGTAGGCAAGAACAAGATCATCGACAGGTTGTGCCAGGTGAGAGTGACGCTGTCCTTCAGCATTTCCCGCGGCTAACTCTAGCTTCACCTCCTCAGCTTCTTCAGCGGCCGCGCGAGTACATCCAGCTCCACCGCGACTCAACAGTGCAGCAGCTCATGTTCCAGACTACTCTGGAGCGTGGCGTGATTCGGCACACGGACTCGCCGCTGCTGCGGGCCGTTGCCCACGGACGCGTGCTCGTTGTCGACGAAGCGGACAAAGCACCCGAGCACGTCGTCGCGATATTCCGCAGCCTCGCGGGCCAAGGAGAACTCACGCTCTCTGACGGGTGGCGCCTCGCGCGTGTGGTAGAGCGCGAGGGCGACTTGCCCATTCATCCATGTTTCCGCCTCATCCTGCTCGCAAATCGGCCTGGCTATCGTAGGTGGCCGTCAGTTGACTCTGGGTAGAGCTCTCGCTGATAGCTTTTTTCAGCCTTCCTTGGGAATCATTTCATGCAGGTCTTGGGGGACAATTTCAGTTGGTAAGTCGGGTCTTGTACGTTGGTCTCCGCGTGAGGCTCGAACTTAGTACGGTATCCCCAGCCACGCCATTTCGAACCCTGATTTTGAATCTGAGCGCAAACTGTTAACCCAACTCGCGCCGGAACTTAGCGAGGACTTGATTGTCCGCCTTATACGTGCCTTTCATGATCTCAGGCAAAGTTATGAGGGCGGAACACTGTCGTACCCTTATTCCCTTCGCGGTGCGCAGCATCGGTGCTATGGTTGTCGAGAATGCTAACTAACTACTTATTACTTACAGAACTTATTGCTATAGTTCGTCACATGCAGGCATACCCGGACGACGAATTAGACGATACCCTCCGCAATGTCTTTGACTTTGACGTCTATCGCATAGAGACAACAGAGAAGCTCGACGAGATCCTCCGAAAGCATGGGTCAGTACTCTGTAGGTGCTGTGCAAAGCGATGCGGCTATTGACCTGCAAGATCGTAGTTTACGCGCCCATGGTACCGACCCGACCGCACAGAAAGCCAAGAAGCCACTTGACATGCAGTTCGACCCACAGAAGACCGACCTCGACAAACCGAACACGGACAGGAAGATCCGAGCGGCGAAGCGCATACGGACTGCTGACCGCCGTCCAAGCGCACATTGCACAGCTGCACGATCTCCTCGAACGTGCGTACTTTTATTATTATTACTATTCCTGTGACCTTGTCTTCATGTGCGGCGCGCAGACCTGGCTGCCCGTGAGGAGGAACGCGTCTGGGTGAAGCGCCAGACAGACGGCGAGCTGGACGACACGCGCCTGACGGAGGGCCTTACGGGCGAAGCAGCAGTGTACAAACGTCGCGGGATGGCAAAGCCTGAGCTCGGACGACCCCGAGTCAAGTGCGTACTACCATATGCGTCGGTTCAGCTCACGGAGATTGGGTTCCCAGGCCAAAGCGGATTCGGTTCTTGTTTGACATTAGTGCATCAATGTGGGCTTAGATGACTCTGGGAAGAGAGACCCTTATAGTTTGTCTTGACAGGTACCGATTCCAACATGATGGAAGACTGCAGCGAAGCCTTGAGACAGGTCAGTACACCACTGGCACTATTTTTTTAAAGTCCTGTTGAATTTTACTCGTAGCCGTCATGCTCATGGAGAGTTTCAACGTTCTCTCCAGGAAGGACAAGTACGCTTGGGATGTACGTCAACTTGGGTCTCTGGCATTTCCTTCTTGTTTCTGATGCGTTGCCCATACGATTGCACAGATGTACGGACACGTGAGTGCGGAACGTCGCAGGCGAGTGATACCCGAGTAATCCGATTTCAGTCTGGCGACGAGCCCAAAATACCGCTAGTCAAAGTCAGCGACTCGGTCGAGGAGGTCTCGGAGCGCTGGGCCGTCGCGCAGAAGATGAAGTACATTACGCAATACACCTTTAGTGGCGACTCTACCGGTTCGCAGCCCCTCTCTCCCTGCCCTGTTCGTCTTGAGACTGAATGAGGGATGGCCTCCTCGTTGGTTAACAGTGGCAGCAATCGAGAAAGCCGTAGATGAAGTTGCTGCATTCGACGGTGGTACGTTCGGTCTCGCTCTCGTCGAGCTTTCTCACGGATCGGCCGACGCCGACGCGCCGCACAGATGACCATTTCGTCATCGCGCTGACGGACGCGAATTTCGGGCAATACCGCATCACGGAGGCGGACCTCGGGCGCGTGATGAACCGTCATCCGAAAGTCAAGACGGCGTTGATATGCATCTGCGAGGACTCGGAGGCGGCGTGGTAAGGACCCCCCTTTTACTCTGCTACACCTGGGTGCTGAACGTCCAATTTGCCAATCTCTACCTGCGTCGGTGGTGGACAGGGTTAAGAGACACTTCCCAGGCCGCGCATTCCTCGTTACTAATTCTGCAGACATTCCGAAGGTGTTGAGAGGTTTTTTGAGCACCATGGTAGACCGGTAGGTCTCTGGACCACCTTTTAACCCACTAGCAGTGTATCCCACATTGCTCCACACATAATGCGGGGAGTATCTCTCATTACAAGTAAAGCTCTAATTTCCTATGGACCGTGTTCGTCAGCTGCGATATGAGCGAGGGTAAGCCCCGACGTACCTGCTAGTCAAAGTAGCGTTGGTTCTCTTCGTCAATGAGGACGAGGTTGAGGTAGCGCGTGCTCAACTTTTTGTTCACGTCGCGGAATGTGGGCGTCAGGTCAAACCCGCCGAGGAATAGTCGAATTGTGATTGTTTCTCCTTGTAGGAAGTACCGCTTATCAATACCAGGACACAATGTAGAGAATGGGATACCTCGCGCTGGCGCGCCGTCCATGATTTCGAACTTTGTGCTCGTCTCACTCAGGCTCTCATTGTGTTGATCTGGCGGCGAACCGGTTGTCTCGCGGCGGATGATTGAGAGCTCCATGTGCTTTATTTTGATGCGCATGAGCAAGAAATAGATCTTTCCGACTATCACGTCCTTTAAATGATATCTGCTATGGTTGTATTAGGGTCGCGCGCGGTTAAAGATGCAAGCAGCCTTACTTCGATTTGTTGTACTCAAATTCGATGTGCAGACAATCCTCAATGCCGACCTCCATCTCGATCAAGCTGTTGCTGTCTGATGGCATGCGGAAAGAATGCAGATATCCCTTTCCTTCACCACATCTGCCACGCGCCGCGATATTGTTACGCGGACGAAGTACCTGGCGCTAACCAAGAACAACATTCAGGGCTACGAACCACAACTTGACATTGATGCCCAGGTGGCTCTCGTACTGCCTCTCAACATTCTTGAACATAAAGTCGAACGTCTGCGCCTGTCGCAGGCAGCAACCTCTTGCGAGAGGGAATGGAATTCTTGGTGGTGACCGCAGCCTGAGTCGTAAAACAGTTCTGTAATGGCAGACTCAGGGTGCCCGTTGGGGAGGGGAGGTTGTCGGAACGTATTCGCACCGACGTTTCCCATAAACTCGACTTTGATCCCGTCGTGCGTTGTACGCTTTCCCTCTCGAACACGAACTGTGACCTGCGTTCGCCCTCAGCAAGGTCGAGACGGCTGGGGGAGGATATGTGGCGTACCTGGCCCGAGACCGACTCGCCGTCATAGTAAGCCTGAGGTAGAGGAAAAGGAAACATACATGAGACCAGATAGCAGCTTTTCTCCTGTCAGAATGTCGCGGTAGTGATGGCGACCGCGCAGTGGACCAGTGGTGCGCTACAAAGAAATAGATGACGCCCGAGCCTGGATGCCGCCTAACTGAAGCCTGAGGCCTGAGGAATCGCTTCCGCATTCAAGTTTCCAGAAATCCTGAGACAGACATCCTTCCATCGCTTGCTCGCGAGTGCTCATTTTGACTCGTCGTCTCATAACTCGGTGATTCCAGCGCTCAATATTCGCTCAACGCTGAATACCAATGGCCGCCCCAGAACCGAGTCGTGAATGTGAGTCCCAAGACTGCATCAGATTTTCCTTACCAATACCGATCATCTCCTGTCGTTCTTTAGTTACCCTTCCCCAGGTCGAGTACAAAATCTCCGAAACCCTCAGACTTCTTTCGTCATCGAATCAGCTTGATCCTCATCGCCCTGCTCGCCTCAGGCGTTTGGCGCAACTACACTCTATGCGCGACACAATTCTTCAACAGAGAGATATCCTCGACAAATTCATCACCCGCCTCACAAAACATGTTCTCTTCCCGTTCCAACCGAGGAAAGAAGTCGTCTCCGGATTATTCCATCTTGCTTATAACCTCAATGTTCGCTTCTCGCGGTATGAGCAACCTGAGGACCTCAAATCCTCACTCAAATATTGTCGCTATCTTCGGGATAACTTCCGCTCACTTGACGCCTTCGACATCCCACGTGTTCAGTTCACGTCACTCCTGGTTCAAGTGCTAGCCGATAACTTGAAGTTTGGATCTGGCGATATAATACACGATATGGAGGAGATGGTGGCCCTTATCCCCGAAGTCCTCACCTCGGATGTCTCGACACGAGTCAAGGCAAGAGTCAAGGGATGCCATTAGAGCTTTCATTGCTGCTGTTAACCAGACCGAGATATCCCGTCGAAGAGATACACAACAGGTTGCCGACAGAGTCATCCGAATGCTGCGAAAGGCAACAGTACTCAAACCGGACCTGGAGGTCTCCTTTGCCCTTGCCTGCTGTCTCGATGCTCGCTTCCAGACAACCCACGTGATCGACGACTATGAAGAAGCGATAGCCATCGCGGACAAAATAGTCGCTGCTATCACTCCTGGAGATGCCCAGACTCGGGATGACGTCGTACGACTAATCGTAGATCTTGTGGCAGCTCGATTGAACTCCTACGTGGATCCGGAGTATTTGGAAGATACCATTCATCGCCTTCGTGTCCTACTCCGCCTCCCTTCTCTTCCCGATGAGGATAGCACTCGTATAGCTGGCTTACTAAACATTTATATCTGGCAGCGTTCGCATTACTTCGGTGTCACTGGGAACTCTCGAGGAATTCCTGTCAAGAACGCAGACGTTTGGCGCGCCTTTTTATTACCCGTGAACGAGACTTCGCGCCAACGGCATGGAAAATCAGATAATACTTCCGGATATCGAACGTCAGAGAACTCTGAGCTATTGAATAAAATCCTCTTTGCGATTGGCAATGAGGAGATAACAGACGTAGATGTGGCGATCGAGCGCGCCCGAACATTACTCCCTCCACCGAACTCAAACCTCCTGTTTTCGTGGTTTCCCGCTTTGGTGTTCGCCAACATTCTCAGGGAAGGGTACATTCGCACCAAGAAGCCGGATTACCTCAATGAAGCAATTACCGCGTATCGTGACCTTCGCAAAGCACCAGCCCCGAAAGCGATCCACTTCGAAGCGGGACATGGACTATTTAATATTTTACTTCGTGGTACGGCTTGGTTGGGTCTTAGGCAGCACTACGAGGAGGCTATGCAACTCGCCCCAAAACTCGCGGATGATGAATCTGGGGAAGTATTCCGCCGATTCAAGATTTCACACTCATGGGCGCACCACGCGCGGCTCTATGCACACTCCTCAATCTCAACTGCGTATAAGACGACCATGTCATTAATGCAAGAAACTCTCATTTTCACTCCAACTTTGCATACCCAGCATTTCCGCCTTGTCAATATGCCGAGAGAATCAGAGGGGTTGCCGTCGGACTATGCCTCATATCAGATCGAGACGGATCTACACAAAAGCGCCGTAGAGACTCTGGAACGAGGAAGAGCGTTGCTCTGGTCCGAAATGCGGGGCCTCCGTACTTCCACAGACCAACTCCATGCAGCTGACCCGGCCTTAGCAGACAAATTCGCTGCCATCAATCGGAAGCTCGAGTCGGTGACGATGTCCGTCGCACAGAGCGAGAGGCGATGAGATGGGCAATAGCGAAACCGAAACTGGAGACCGCGAGGGGATGGACTCGATTGGTAGTCTCGTCACCACACAGCGGAAACTTTTAGATGAGCGTAACTTTCTCATCTCTCATATACAATCCCTTCCAGGCCTGAAGAGTTTTCTGAGGCAACCATCATTTGATGCCCTTAATTCTGCTGCTGCACGTGGTCCTGTCATCGTCATTAACCAATCCGAATGGCGCTCGGACATCGTCATTCTCCACAAAGATTTACCTCCTTCCGTCATCCTCTACTCCATCCGACTTCTACGCTCGCGCGAACGGACTCAAGGATCAATTACTACGCGTCCGAAAAGAGAAGGGTCTCGAATCAGAGGACTACGGTCACAATCTAGCGTCTGTCCTCGCAGATCTGTACGAGCTCGTGGGAAAACCAGTCATCGAGAGACTCCGCCAGTTAGAAATTCCGGAGAAATCTCGTGTTTGGTGGTGCCCGACGTCTGCGTTCTGCTCTCTTCCCCTCCATGCGATGGGTCCGATTTCGTCCGACGATAGCGACGGACTGTACTTCATGGACTTGTACATCTCTTCTTATACCCCAACTCTCTCTGCACTCATTGAATCTCGCAAATCTCGCTCGCAACCTATAACGCCTGACAAGCCTTCGTTACTTCTGGTAGCACAGCCCGAAACCCTGCATGGCGCATGGGGCGAGATCGACGTCGTACAAGCCGTCGGATCGTCGGTGACAACTCTCGTTTCGGCAACGGCGACGCCTGAGACCGTAGTAGGGGGCCTCAAGGATCATCGCTTCGCACATTTCGTGTGCCATGGCTTACTGGAGATAGGGAAACCATTCGATGCTTCGTTCGAACTTCACGGAGACAAACTCACCCTACTCGAGATCGTCCGGTCTCAACTTCCCGCCGCGGAATTTGCATTCCTTTCTGCTTGTCACACTGCCGAGCTGACCGAAGACAGCATCGCCGACGAAGGACTGCACCTTGCGGCTGCAATGCAATTTTGTGGCTTCCGGAGCGTGGTCGGGACGATGTGGGCGATGGCCGATACGGACGGGGCAGACTTATCTAGGCATTTCTACAAATATATTTTCTCGGAAAGTACTGGCCGGAGGGGGGTGCCATATTATGAGAGATCGGCGAGGGCACTTCAGTTCGCGGTGAAGAAGCTGCGGAAGAAGCGAGGGATCACGCTAGAGCGATGGGCCAACTTTGTTCATTACGGCGCGTGATCGTATGGAGTGAGTTGTTTAAATAGTGGATACGTCTTTCGTGCTCACGCCTTATCTAGAGTAGAACCTAGTTCAGATCGTAAAGGGATCGGGAGTGGCCATACCGGTACTTGGTTGCGGGGTGCTCGTATCGGATATTACGGTTGTTGTTGACCGCGTCTAGAATCTGTAGGATAGGCGCTACTCGCTACGTGAGAACGACGTACATGCTATGCGTAGCGAAGGGTAGTTTGCGATCAGATTTATCATGATATGGGCGATGCAGAGTATGGAGTTAGTATGGACATAGATCGGCGTAAGCCCGACAGGCGGAGGGTGATTCCTGGAGATAGATCAGGCCTAGACCAGGAGGTACCTAAGATCGAAACAAATTAAGTAAAGGAAGGGGGAAGGGAAAGGGTGAGCAGGAGCAGGAGCAAACTATAAAAAATTAATGAATAGGAACATACATAAGACTCGATCGTGGCTTCGCTCTGGTCAAAGTGGGGAGTCGTCATGGCGATTTCACGGTGGAGGGTTGTGTGTACAAACAAATAGACGATGGCGCGAACAATAGCGCCACGAGGGACAACACGCGTGACTATCGGGCCACGAGGGGCGGGGACGACGGAAAGTATTAGAAGGCGACTCGGAGCGGACAGGGGGAAAGCGGACGGATGGGAACGATGGAGAGGGAGAGTGGGATGTCAACGTGTCAATTCGTAGCTGAATATTTAGCTTGAGGTCACCGTGCGGTCGATTCCCGAACGTCAAGACATTGCACGCGTGAGCGCACAGTATCTCGAAAGAATGGGATACCTCGCACTGGTGGGCCGTCCATGATTTCGAACTTTGTAATCGTCTCACTCTCGTTGTATTGACTTGGCGGCGAACCGGTGGTCTCGCGACGGATTATCGAGAGCTCCATGTGCTTGGTTTTGATGTGCATGAGCAAGAAATAGATCTTCCCGACTATCACGTCCTTTAGATGATATCTGCCGAACAGTCAGTGTCGTGCGCGCGCAGACGCAACCAGGCTGGCCCCTTACTTCGATTTGTTGTACTCGAATTCGATGTGTAGACAATCCTCGATGCCGACCTCCATCTTGATCGGGTTGTTTCTGTCTGGCGGCATACGGAAAGAGTGCACCCAGATGTCACTTTCTTTCACCACATCTGCCATGCGCTGCGACATCGTTACGCGGATGAAGTACCTAGTGCGAATAAGTTAAAAAGGTGGGACCAAAAACAACATTCGGGGCTACGAACGCTTGACGTTCATGCCCAGATAGCTCTCGTGCTGCTGCACCTGTCGCAGGGACCTCTTGCGAGAGGGAAAGGAATTCTTGGTGGTGACCGCGGTCGTAAAACAGTTCTGTAATGGCAGACTCAGCGGGCCCGGGGGAAGAGGACAAAGACGACTAGCGGAACGCAGACGTACCAATGTCTCCCACAAATTCGACTTTCATTCCGTCGGACCGTGACCTGCCTTGGCCCAGCACGGTCAAGACGGTCGGGGGAGGATATGGGGCGTACCTGACCAGAGACCGACTTGCCGTCATAGTAAACGGGGTATTAAATGGGACCTTGAAGTCTATCTGCTTCCTACAGTAAGTTCCTCGCCTTCAAGCTTGATGTCATAACAATTGGAGATGAGAAGAAGAACGCGGCCCTGATGCGGTTTCTTCAGGGGAGAAGGCCTCCGACGCCGTTCTGAGCTGTTGCTGCGTTACGCGTTGGTGTTGAGAAGAGGGACTGGGTACGTATGAAGCGGGGTAAGACCAACCACCATCCCGCACAGCCTGCTTGTTCCGTTTCCCCTCACTCCTCCTTGCATCACGCCGTCCTCCATGTGCATGTTCGACATCAAAGACACGCCCATTCTCATGTATTGGCCATATACGATCTCTTCGACATCTCAATATTCCATCTCGATATCCTTGCGCCGCCGCATGACGACCATCACTTCCATGTTACATTTTCGCAGGGGACGGGGATACCCCTACTCCAATGGTGCTATTTTCCACATCTCCAGTGTGCTGCTCTCCTAGTCGGTCGCCATCAACTCCATCTCCAGATATCCGTTCTCCCAGCGGCCTCGGCCCTCGGGCAATGCACATTATCTCCATGCTGAACATAGCCCACACCGATTTGCCCATCTCATCCTCCTTCACGCGCATGTCCAGATGTTCCCGAGCGTACCAATTTACGGTCCTCCTTCCAAACGCACCCCACCCGCGTTCGCACAGTCAGCTCACCTGCATTCCAGCGCTCCCTGACAGAGTCCACGCACGCACCTGCACCTGCACCGGCATCGCCCCAGCGCATCATGGTGTCCACCGCACAGACATTCGAGCCGAGTAGCCCACGGCTCGCCCGACAGCAGGTGCACCGGAGTGTGCCGATCCCGCTTTTCCTCGTCTCACACACCTCGCGCTCCCATTTCATCGACGTTCTTCCTGCACACGACACTCCCTCCTCCTCTGCACTGCGCCTTGCCGTGCTCCATAGCAGCCCCGGCCGCGCCCGCTCCCAGCTGTCCGTTTCGCCGCGTGACGCTACGCGTCGCCAGCACACTGTATGACGAGCTTCGCCCTGCGGCGTTGTTTGGCGCACTGAAGGAGCTCGTACATGTTCTCGTGCCTGAAGTGGACGTGCGTACGCGCGGGCGGCTGTTGGGCGCGCTGGGAAACATGGGCGCGGTGCTCGAGCTGAGTCTCGAGGGCACTTCAGATGAGGTATGCGTCGGCTGCCCCCCTCGACTCTGGCTCTGACTTATCGTTACTAGGTCTCGCTGAAGGCGCCGTACAAGCAGGTTGGCTCGCTGTTGCCGAAAGTGCAGGCGCTTCGCACGCTCCGCCTGCGGACTATGACGACCGAGGCTGCCCAGGGGGAAGAAGATCCGTCGCAACTTGCGCTATAGACACGACCTCCGCTGGGATCGGCATTAAGCTGCGCGTCGTGTTTCCTTCGGGGGCGCACTGGGAACTCGATCAGGGGGAGTGCTCGTTTTTCTTTTGGAAGTTTTCTTTGCGCACACGTTTTTATCTCTCATCCGTTCGCGGGCGATCGCCGCACTCATTACGACGTGATCTTTTTTGAAGAGCGCGGGTCTCCAGACAGGCAGCTTCTCTTTTTTTGATTGCCCCACGATCGCTACCCGATATCCTCGTATTATGGCTGTCTATAGTTCCGTCGTAAAGCTCGTATACGTCACGCTACTCGCACTGTGTGCATAACACACGACACGTACTCACCAACTCATAAACTCGTTTAAACACTCTCCAACCGCCCTTTTCGCTCCTGTTCTGTTTGAGAAGAGTTGCATTATTGGCCAAGTACGGTATATTCTAATTCGCGACAAAACGGTACTGTAAGTATCAAAAAATAACACACATGCACACCGGTGTTTCCGGTAGAAGATAGATCATATCGAGAGACATTACTCTACTGCACCTTAAGTTGATGAAAGTTCGCAGTGACAGATCTACATTCCAGCTGATATAATGCGACCATCTGCGCCCTCCCGCTCAGAGCCGGGGAACGGGAGCGTAAAGTTAGGGTCAAAGGGCAGAGGCGCTTCGGCCAGGCATGTGCATTCTCGCGCAGCACCAGGTCTATCCAAGAAGAAGGGGGTATGGAGACAGAAGGCACGTACCGATCTCGTTGAGCGCGAACCGAATCGCTTGCTCTCGGCCTCGCGGTCCTCCTCGACCGGCAGGCTGCGGCACCCAGCCGCGTCGTGCGCACTGAGCATGCGTAATACAATATGGTGGCAAGCGGCACCAGACGTACAGTAGATCTACCACAGCTGCTCCTGGAAGATGCCGGCACCGACTCGGACGCAGCGGATGGGACGTCGCTAGCCACATGAGCAACGAGAGTCTAAAGTCAGACAACGTCGTCGCATCCTTGTGCATGTCCCACGGCAGATACTGAGCAGAAGGGATCAATGGCAAGGTCAGTGGGAAAGATGAAGGGGACGGTGCTTACATTGAGATCATGCAGGCGGGCACCTGGATCCTTTTTAGTTCTGAGCCAGAGCGAAATCTTGAGATGGCTGGGTGCATAGTTCATATGTATGAGGAGAGGGGTAGGCCCAGTTTGTATTTTGTTGAAAGGGTCACAAGGTTATCGAGGGGGATGTTGTCGAGTGTAGAGGAGAGGGTTCTAGGCACGTCTAATTTACCTCAGCAGGGTCCATGTCGCTGTTTTTTTTCACACGTGTGTTTCTCGCGTGAACATCCATCCGTCGCTCGTACATCTTTGCCCCATCAGGGTCCTTCACACAGCACACAACCTCAAAAACCCATTTTCTGATATCTTAGCATTGAATCAAATTCACGATCTGCAACTGATATGGACGATCAACATCGGTTAGTCGAACAGCTTCCACTCGAGCATAGGCTGACCGGTTCACGGACAGAAATATTCATTTGAAAGGTATATAGGACCTACCGCTTCTGAGCAGAATTGATATAGTTGCGTAGAACTATTTGTCGATTTTGTCAACACACGTCCTACATCCGACCTCGTCCTCGTTTTCAAGGACCATGCCGGTGTCAAATACAAGTCTAAAAAGTTCGAAAACGGCGTTATTGTTCATTGGGACCTCGACATGTTCGTGTCATTGGCCGTGTTTTCCCTCATCGTTGAATGCCAATTTCTTCTACACAGCCATGTTAGGACGCATACCAGTGCCACATTGACCATCCGCCGAGCGCCTTTCAAAATAAGGGTTGCTGAACTTTCGGTCAAGATCGAGCCAGACGAGTTTGGAGACGACAGGATTGTCTGTCTGGAAGGTAGTGACGTCTTGCTCCCAGTACAGTTCACTTCATGCTGAGTGTCTTCAAAGATAGCAACCACTGCGTTACCGTGACTTTCGTGTGCGGGAGATCCAGATCCGTGAGTCTTTGGTTGTTCTCTGGTGCCTCCTATGGTTGGCAGACGTCACTCGCGTTCTTGGCTCTCAGGCCACAATCCCAAACACCGTCGCTCCAATAGACACCCAGCAACCCCATCGTCGAAATCCTGAGTTCTCGTTCCGAGTCCTGATAATAGGAAGGGCGAACGCAGGGAAAACGTCGATCCTACAAAGGATCTGCGAAACGACAGAGAGCCCCATCATTTACCGGGGAAATGAGAAGGCACGTAGTCCAATTGTGTTTGCGAATCTGATTCAATTGCCGACCAGGTTACACTCAACCCGTCCATGGACGTTAGTGACAATAGTACTCCTCTTCGGTTACCTCTAAACATGGAGTCAGCGAGGCGAGCACAGGATTGACGACGAACTTGTGTTCTCGAATCATCCGGGCTACGTATTCCACGATTCTCGTGGAATTGAGGCAGGTGGTACAGAGGAACTCCAGACTCTGCAGGACTTCATCCAACGCAAGTGTGGAGAGACGCAACTGTGTCTAGACTGCATGCTATATGGTTTGGATTCTCGAGTGTTCACGATTACGGCAACTGATGGACATATTTTGAGGTACTAGCGTGCCAATGGACAACCAACGACCCCAGCTCGATCTCAAATTTTTCAAGGACATCTGTCCCGACCGGAATGGTGCGTTACGGACATTCGTGGCTGTATTTTTTACAGAATAATCTCAAGTGCCTGTGATTGCGATATTTACCAATACGACCAATTCCGGCGAAATGTGCAATCCATGTGGAGGATTTCGGAAGCCCAAATAGCAATGCGTTTGATGAGGCGGAGAAACAATTTCAAGAGTTATATGTACGCCCCCTTGGTAATGGAGTTAGATTTGTACGATTAGAAAGTGGGTTCAGAGGCAAATAACATAGTTGGGTGCTAATGTTTTTCGACAGAAATGCACCTGCCAAATATGCGCTGTGATAAGCTTATTGAGACGACGGCCGCGGCATTACAATGACGACATCATTCACATTGATTGTTTTTTAGCTGTCCAGAGGGGTAATGTAGAATTGCGTGTTTAAACTAGCTTTGAAGCGGTGAGTGCGGCCAATTGAAGGAGCGAAGTGAGCGATGGTCACAAGAGGCATTACAGTGTCAGATCACATACTGGGCAGTTCCGGATACTGGGATCAGGGATA
>JAKELI010000835.1:0-18755 GCA_021525025.1 Lactarius hengduanensis | reverse complement strand
TGGAGGTCATCTCCTTGTTGGACTCCGATGGGCAATTCAGGAAGGATCTTCAAGTCGTCCCAGGAGTCGTGATCGACGACGTAGAAGATGGAGTAAGGGCGTGCGACTCGTTCGTTGAGGTAAAGGAACACTTGGTGACACGTAGCGTCCAGAGGATATTCCACTGCCCACGGGGGACTTGGGATAAGTCACGGGGATCCCTGGTCTAAGGGGATATGCCGGACGACTCACTTAAAGGGGGGTTCCTCTAATGTGGATGCGAGTAAGAAGAGTGGTATTCGAAGAAGACCAAGATGTCGTTCTTGGTCTTCACTCAGAACTATTTATACAGGTACGCGCGGGCTTTCAAGCGCCGCTTCAAGTACTACTAGCCTATAGCGTAAGTAGAGCAAACCCTAGTACAGCTATCCTAGTAATGAGTCATGATCCGAGCCGTATCGTACACAATCACATGTACCGGAGCTTACCCGGCTGACTGATCAACTAAGTCCATGACTATATGCTGCTGACGCGGTGTCATACCCTTGTACGTCAGTGTCCACTTCCGGGCCGAAACGCTCCGTTAGTCCGAATCGTAACATCACCCTTGGACAACGCAATCCGCTAGCAGGTCCAGGGTGTCACGATCACGTGACGCCTTTCCTATTTCGGATTCCCTTCTCGGACTGACTCGTTTCGCCTCATGTTTGCTATCTGATCTTAGTTCTCCTTGCCTCGTACTTGCCTCCCCCACATACTTCTCATGTTTCATACAGTCTCCTTGCCTCATGTTTTGATACTGCCAGCAGTGAATGCGCTGGCATATGTAACCCTTTGCCTTACCCTGTACCCTGTCTTGTATATAAGTCTGCTGTAGAATACCTTGTTCAGTATTCTAGTCTTTGAGGAATTCCAGCCAGCTTGTCTTCTCCTCTCCTCTCGCTTGCCTGTCTATTCCACTAGTCTCCCTGTCTTAAGTCTGCGGCACAGAACATCTGTGGCAGCCCTGCTCTCTTCCCCGCTGTTAAGTCAGCTTTGAAGATTACCGCTGAGTCAGCGACTCGAGCGATCGGACATCAAGTCTAGCAGCCTTTGGCCCGAACGACCCGGCTGGGTCGTAACAAGCAGGTCCAGGGAAGTGTAGGCCGACCTCTCTTCCGTGGGAGCGGATGCTGGCGCCTCGGTACATACAGCGACGTCACTGACTTGAATCGCGTGCATGGGACCCGAGCCTGACCCCTGTTGAGAAACCTGGGCTCCCGACACGACGTAGGAACTCTGCGACGCCCCCACACCCAACGTAGGTGTGATATTGAGGGCGATGTGGACCTCGGGTGCCACGTGAGCTCCCTTTGGTTTCTTTGCAGGTGGGCGGTCATATGGCTTTATATTCGGTCGCAAGTGCACCACTGCTTTTTTGATCTCCTGGATATTGGTAAGTCATTATTCGTCGTGCCTCTGTTTTTTGTTTTGCTTACAATGAGTTTTGCCCAATGCGTCATCTCCCTGTGCTCGATCTCAACATGCCCTCCCTTCACGCCCTCTCTTGCTGGCTCGATCCAGCAATATGTACGCAACCCGGAGGACTGGGTGCACTCATTGCACAGCAGATGCCTCTGCAAGCGGAGGAGGTGTTCGTCTTGGCGCTGCGCTTCCGGTGTAGCCTCCAGGGGTATGTCGTCCTCACGGCATCGCTTCTCCTTCCCCTTCCCCCTCCCAGCGCGTGCCTTCGGTCGATTCAGAGTGTTCTGCGATCCCCAGAAAAAGTAAGCACGTCTTTCATTTGTCGAGAGTGCCCAGGACTTACCATATCCTTGATCTCCATCGCCACCGCGCGTGTCCGCGCCACGAGTGCCTTTTCTTGCACATTGGTGACGGCTACTCTCCAGTCTGATGGGCAGGTGAGAGACACCCAGGTCCGATTCCCACCGCTGACCCGATACCCCAGATGCACGTCTTTGTGACCATTGAACTGTTCCAACGCCTTGGCCTCGAACTCCGGCCAAGTCAAGTCAGTCTGTGCAGCAAATGTCTGCTTGATCTGGCCCCTATCGACTTCAACGTGAAACTGCCAGACTTCAAGACATCAGCGGTAAGCTTCTCATCGATTAAATGCGACGTACCTCCTTTGCTGACTTCCTTATTCGGGTAGGTCTTCTTTTGCTGGACCGTCACCGTACGCGGATCCCTCCTGGCAGCGCCAACACCTGGCGCAACAGCAGCGCGGTCCTGGGCCCGGGCCCTCTCCTCTGGCTCCACGGCTACTGGACGCGGGACAGGGTTTGGCAGCTGGCCAAAGGGCCCGTAGTGTCCATAACCCCATGGCTGAAGCGGCGCGTTGCCAACCCCGGGATAGGTGGCAAAGTGGGGAGGTGGAGGGTAACCCGGTGGCGCACCATAGGGCTGCACACCGTAAGGTTGCATGCCATAGGGCTGCACGCCGTAAGGTTGCATGCCATATGGCTGCACGCCGTAGGGTTGCGTGTAGACGGGCGGTGCGTTCGCATTCAGACCGCTGATGCCATGGTACTGACCATTGTCACGCGGAACAGGGTGGTATGCACCAACCTGCCAGGGCTGGAATGGCTGGCGGCGGCGGCGGAATGAAATGGTGCTGTTGCACCGCTGGTGGTGGTCCTGGTGGTGGTGGCAGCGTTGGGCTTGGAGCTGGACCAGCACCAGGTGCATTCGCAAGGCGTTGAGGAATTCGAGGCAACATGGAGGCTGTAAAGACTATGACGACCAATGGCACCAAATGGTGTCAAGATTATTATTTATACTCCAGGTGTAGCGAACCACCTTTATGTTCCAATTTTCTCCCGGCGCTCTCTGGTGGCTGACTGGTACCCACAGCCGTTCGTTTGTGCGTATCATAGCCACTAAAATACGGGATTTGTCAAGCTTTCCGATCTCATTGGCAATGCCAGCAGGTAGCATACGCGCAAGCCAATGCGCGTGCGCCAGCAAGCCCACGGAACATTGTACAAACAGCACCCTCTCTGACGTCGGTATACTGTAACTACCCGGTTTCAATGTACTTGACTCTCCCTCCTATGCCATCGGAAATATCAGTTTTTTTTTTCTTGAACCCGACTAGAGAGATTCGGCGCGTGGCGATTGCACACTTGAGCTCGACTTGGTGTCGATATTCGTCCACTGATTAGTAAGTTTAACTTTTAATTACAAATTTTCTTTTATTTCTTTTTAATTACTACAAATAATTTTTCGTGAGAGAAAACTTCGGCATGGTTAACAGGGCACCCTTTCAGACTCA
The DNA here is from genome assembly GCA_021525025.1 of Lactarius hengduanensis. Taxonomy (NCBI): domain Eukaryota; kingdom Fungi; phylum Basidiomycota; class Agaricomycetes; order Russulales; family Russulaceae; genus Lactarius; species Lactarius hengduanensis. Next base: position 15,502 of record JAKELI010000835.1, on the reverse strand, counting down.
GCCTGGACGCTAATGTGACCAAAAGGGGCCCCCTATTTTGGATGTCGCTGTAATAGGGTGTAGCACAAAACAAACCAAAACAGAGCAAACTGGAACCGAGCGATCAATCAAGACACTGATATCTGGATCTGCGTACCTGATAAACCATATCGGCGATGTGGCCCCTTCAAAGATACGAGAGAACGACTTGTTGTTGGGTTTCAGCCAAGGATTCAGCGCTATTCAGCCGCAGTCCGACAAACGAGGCTAGACCTACATATTACTGTAGATAATCGTAATATTACCGTAATTAAACGGTTATCTATGAATAATATCGAGACACGGGACCTCGAACGCTCACATCCTCACCCATCCGGCTGTTCGAGCACCAAAATCTCTACAGTCGTGGCTGAGAACATGAAAAAAGAGATTGCGACCACATGGCTTTACTGTGTAATCAACAGGAGATTATCCGAACAACAACAGCAACGAAAGTGCAGAGGAAAAAATTACATAACTCTCGTTATGAAAACATAGGAGGCGCGGACGCTCGTCGTCGTTCGCTCGTCTTCCGAGTCTGTGTACATGTGTGTGGAGTGGGGGGATTTTCTCTTCGCGAACACATACACAATCCAATCCAATAGCGGTGACCGGGTCGACACCGGCCAAGGCACCGGGGTAGGTATTCGGTAGCCCAGCGCCGCCGGCAGCTGCTCAGACTGATGATGCTCGCCGCTTGCATCGCCGCGTCGTTGGTGCGCAACGAAGGTCAGGCGGACTTTCGTAGTATCTTCATCACGAAACTTGGAGCCCGTTCGCTGCAATGTTTTTGGGATCCCTGGCGGGTGTCCGTACTACCGTGACACCCCTTTGTCGTCTGCAAGTGGGCCAGGTCATCTCTCGCCGACCTTATCGTTCTCGGTCCTACTACTCTGTGTCCTTCCCTCAGGCTGGACACGACATTTTTATCGCAGTGTAAAGGAGCCCTTGACCTACGCACCAAAATGCGACACTATGACACCCGTCGCCGGACAATACCTCACCACCCGCGCATATCGCGACGTCGCTTCACGTAGGACAGGCCTCGACGTTCTTCATAGATTGGAAATGGCGAGCATACGCCGTCTATAAGGACTTGCGTCCTCTCCTCTCCTCGCCGAAAAATCACCCTGCTGGGCTCTGTGCCAAAAGCTCTATCTGTGTTCCTCAGGCTGTGCGCGCGCCTTCAGGTTCTACCCTTTGTCTTCCTCCGGTTGTCTTTGCAACCAGAGCTTGAGCTCAATGGCGACGCCTTCATAAAACGGTCGCTGAGATATCAACGACTTCGACATTTTGCGTCTTAGGGCACAGAAGTATCTAGTATCCCGCGTCGTCGTATCCCGACCCACGTCGTCTCCCTTAGCTACTTGTGGACATGCAGAACTATCTTGTAGTGTTGGCAATCTTTCTAATAGTTCGCAACCGCCAGCGGTGCGCGCTTTTTCGGTGTCTCGTAGCCCAACTACACATGTCGATGGTGGTGCCATGAGCTCAGCTGTATATCCATCAACAGGCACCGACGGGCATCCGCAGCACGCGGTACGTCCTAGTTATATTGTACTGTTTCTCTTCCACGGCTTGGTGACAACTCAATACTGCGGGATCGAGTGCGCACAGTTCGTGTTCTTCTCTGATCAGCACGAGCAGGGCGCCGTTTGTCCGCATGAATCGTTAGTGCGATCTGCGACGACCGCGGCTCTTCATTTGGTTTTTCGTCGGGAATATGTTAGTTGCTGCGACCGCAAGTGGGCCCCTTGGGGCCCTTGACGTCTGTGCTATGTATAGTAATACGTGCTTGGGTCGAGGAGGCAAATTGAGCCGACCAAGGTGTTCTATCATAGTGCCGGTTCATTACGTCAACTTGTGTACTGTAGCAGAAATGCACTAAATAGGCTATATTGATTTTTTTGCAGTACCGGACTCACTCGAAGAGGTGGCGATCTATAATTGCACTCTTATCGTGCTGATTAACGGTCTCTGTAGTGGTTCGATGGCGCACATAGGGGCTGTGGGATGTTATCGGCTTATCGGTAAAGATCACCTATTTTCAGAGATGCCCCGACGCAAGAGGCGCTATCACCGAGTCAACCCTACTAACCCCAGTCAGCACTAGCGCGATTCAAACCCGCCCGTGCCAATTTTATTATTAAGTGCCGCCACCACATACAGTACATACAATACGCCCTTCGGACAGACAGTATTCTGTGAAGGTGGCAGGAATAAATGCTTGGAAGTTGTCAAGCCCGTGTGAAACGCGGTGGGATGCCTGCCGCGTCGAGACAGTCGGTATAGCAATTCGTATACCATGGAGCGGGACCTTCTTCGCCGTCGTGCGCGGATCGTCTAGCTAGAGATTGGCTTCGGGTGCAGATCGAATGCGTGCGGTGAGGGAAGAGAAGTAACAGACGCCGAAGCGAGTGTGGGTTCTCTTTACCTGATTTGTTCGGGAGTTTCACTCATCAGAACCATGACGCGAATATCGAACGTCGAACATCAAACAGGATGATCATCACATTCGCCATGATGGGCGATATGATGACCTGCGCAAGGCATACTGCAAACGCGGTGTGCTTTGGGTTGGTGCAGGATACTATTTATGATATACCATATTTTCGTGACGTCGGACCACTCCACGGAATAATCTCGGGTTCGGGCACGGTCGACGCATTGTCGGTAGAGTAAGACCGTGCGCGAGTGAGATAGAGTGGAGAAACAGATTGAGGCGCCAACAGCGGTCGTCAAGGAGCGCCCGACGATGTCAAAAAGGAGGAGGGACAAAGAGCTGTGGAAACGAACCCAGTCTGAACCGCAAGTGAGCCGGGTATTGCCGCCCAAGCCAAGGCACGGTTGTCACCACGCTCGCACCTCTTCGTCTCTTTTTGCTCTCCACCGCCCAAGGGCTCCCTCTCCCATGCCCAGTTTATTTTCGAGAGCCCGTACCACCTCCACCAACCACAAGTCCCTCAGGCCTCAGATCGATTCCTCTGATGAGTTTGGCCGCGTTACCAGTCGTGGTTCCGCAAGGGGCACTGCCACCGTCCCTGGAAAGAAGGACAAGAATCTCGAAAAGACTCGTATCCGCACCCTGAGCTCCCCCAAAGCCAGACCACCTGGCACAGTCGTCAGCGAAGAAGAGCCACTCATCCCAGATGGCAGCTTTTTCCCTCTCAACCTCGAACCACCCCCTTCCGACCTTGCAAGTCCATCAGACTCAGAACGCGGTGCGTCCCATCTCTCTTCATCATTCTTCCATAGGCGCCGTCGTGCTTGCCGCCCACCATGATCCTGACGTTTTCCTTCTTGCGATCGTCAACAAATGCTGTGCTCACACGGGTCGCGTGTCACCCATGCCTCCCCAACTTACACCCCCTGACCCTCCAACTTCCAACGTACCTTACTGACCATGACGATCACAGGGCCCCGCGAGCGCGAGCAGGACTACGGCTACCTCTCTTATCATCGTCATATCGTGCTCGGGCTCGAAGAGGTTGACCGCCTCGTCCGCATCGTCACCGAGGAACTCCGTACTCGTGGACTCACCACTCCCTTCCTCTTCTCCAGCCTCGCCCTCGACGTCAACTCCTCCGGCGTCCGCCGTCTTATCCAGGCTTTCCTTCGAACCTGCGTAGCCTTCCCCGCACTGGACGCAGAGCGCACATGGCGCGATGAGGCCCGCTTTGCCGCCCCTCCAGACCTAGCGATGCTTTTGCGTTGGGGACTCGCCCGAATATTGCGTGTCTCTGGAGGCCACGCCGTCCGCGGCCTCATCTCTTGGGACATGTACGTCGACTGGAGCGAAGCCGAACTCGGTAGGCGACCAAGCCATTTACCTCACTTCAATATTGATTCCCCATTTTAGCTCAAGACTACCCCACAACCCACTTCAAGGCACTCATCGCACAGTTGGAGCAGCCCGTCCAGGCGATCATCGTCAACGTTCTCTCCCTCTTGGCTCGCCTAACAGCTCACTCTTCATCATCGGGCCACACTCCCCCCACACTCTCTCCTCTCTTCGGACCTCTAATCTTTGGTCTTGGTCCCGCCGCCCTACCCTTCCACCATACCTACCTCCAATACCTCCGTGCCACCAATGCAATGGAACACGTGTTACTTTCCTTTGTTCGCTCGCAAGACGCACCTAGCAACGAGTCTTCCGGTTCGTTTGGGGGCGGGCCTGGTAGTGCTTCCTCCCTCGGAGTGCCCACACGTCTCAAAGATTGGATCCGCGGCTATCCGGCTATGCTCCCGGATCCAGCTACTCGCTCAAGAAGTCAGGACAGACTCCAACCGCGCCGTGGTGCCCGCACCGTACGCGTCGTCAGTGTGAGGCGGAACGTCCGCATGTATACACCCGATCTCATCAAGAGCGCCGCAAGCTGGGCGTCGCGCCCTGCAGGTGTGACAGGGCACGCCCCAAACGTGTTTGCTCAGTCCCGTGATTGGGAACGGGTTGCGCCACCTACGCTCAGGTTGACCCCTCGCTACGCGGACAGTTTCAAGAAGCGCATGGACCTACCGCCTAATTTCCACCCACACATTGGCGTTGCGTCATCCAACGCATCGATCGCTTCTTCTGCTACCGTGTCGTCGGTTGGGGATAGCCCGACCGATTACTTTGGTCTCGGCAAACCGGCCTTGGCCGGCGAAGAGCGATTCCGAAACCTCACTGATCTTAGGTGGGGTGAATTCGAAGCGATGGGCTTTGGGGGTTTGGACCCGGCCGAGAAGAAACTCCAGTTTGACCTCACCGAAAGTGCGCGGACGGTACGTTGTTTTCATTACAAGCGGTATTAACGGTCATGCTGAAACCACGCCTGTGTTGCAGTCCCGAGCGGCGAAGCGAGCAACTTTGACCTGGACAGACTTTTCGTCCAGTGGCTTCTCACGTACAGATGCGCCACTTAGCGCGACGCTCCAATTCAGCTCTCCTCTCGTAAACTCGATATCGTCTTGGCCGGAACAGCAGGCCGATATCACCCGCAAATTGAAGAAGACGCAGAAATCTCTCCCCCCCTTTGGGTGGGACACAGAGCCTGTGATGGGTACCGAGGCTGTCATCGAGGAATCATTCGTTGATGTGTTCTGTGATCTCGTTTACGGCGGAGGATGGATGGACATAGATCGGGAAGAAGTCGACCGGGAATGTAATTGGACCCTGGTGAGCATTGATAGTCAGGGGATGTTTGGCCACCCGCGCCCTAATTATTTTTCGCCCTCCACAGATCGAATTCAAGTCTCTCCCGATCGCGAGGTCCACTGTTTCCGGAGGCACAGACCCACGTACATCGACGACCGTCTTCCTCTTTGAGGAATTTGTGCCGCTCGAATACCGCCAACAGCTCTCCGCGGGTGTCCAGAGCAAAAGAACGCTGGCCTCATTCTTCTCGCCGGGGAAGACTAAGCAGTGGAAACAAGCCACTACGCTCAACGGGCGTCCCTATGTCGTTGGTCACGTGCCCAGGGGCCTCAATTCCCGAGAAGTCGAATTCGAGGGTCTCCTTCGCGGCAACAATAGTTCTACGAAAGTCATCTCTCTAGGTCGTGATGGGCCCGTAAAGCGAGACGTGACCCACTCCGACGCTGTCACCTCCCGGTCTCAGGCTTCGGCGGTTCCCCCACCATCCGCCTTGTTGACCCCCGTAGCGACCCGTACTCCCCGTCCAGAAGAGATTTCCTCTCCTTTGTTTGTAGCCCATCGGGAGGCTGCGACTCTTCGTCCAAGTACCCCAACCACACCAGCTGGCGGTGCCACCAAGCGGCGTTTTCGGTTACCCAGTACGCTCACGCCCAACTCGCGCACGTCCGGCTTGACCCCCTCTGTGGCAGAGGACATCGACTTTGAGACGCGGCTCGCAAGCTACAGCGACGATGAGCTGAACAGCATCAATACGAACATGCGAAAGCTGTCAAAACACGAACGCCGCCGCTCCAAGGACGACGCCTGGGTGGACATCCTCGTCGCGAGCCACGAGCGCCGCGCCACCAACCAGGACGCCGAGATCCGCCGTCCAGGCGGTCCACGATCACGCAACGTCGTCGTCCGTCCGGACCCAGAAGTCGCGAGCCAGGAAGTCGCGCAGGTGCTCGCGGGCGTTCGCGGACCCTCGCCCCCATTCGAAGGAGATAGCGAGGCCGACATTGAGCCGATGAACGTCCCCCACCGCTCCAAGATGAACAACCGTGGCACCACGCCGCTTGACGACAGTTACGAGCCCACGATCCCCGAGAGCGAGGGGCAGACGGAGGCGGATGAGGAAGAGCTGGAGGAAGAGATCGTACTTCAGCCAGAGCAGACGCAGCAGCAGTCGCGACGGATGGGCTACTTTGACCTGCACCCCGAGCGCCGAGCCGCGCACCACCCGAATCAGGACGAAGACACCATCCACGAGCTCCACATCCGCGCTCCCGTGGACAACGTAGTCGAGCCCCCGCGCCGGAGCGACGTCACAGAGAGCGTGTATTCCTCATCTGGCAGTACGCCCCCCGCCTCGCCCAAACTCACCCCTACCCCTGATTTACGCGTTGCTACCACCACCCCTACCACCCCACAGTCTCCACCACAGACGCCGCAGCCCACTCCGAGCCCGCAGACACCGAAGGACCTCCAGAGGCAGCAGGAAGTGCGCGACCGGCTGTCCGGGAAGCCCGGCCCGAAGGCGGGAGCGCTGATCGAGATGTACCGCGAGCGGGAGCGTCAAGCGGCTGGCGGGGCTGGCAGCAGCAGCAGCAACGACAACTCTCCCAGCAAAGTCGGTTCACAGAAGTCGACGCTGGCGGAAAAAGAGGAGGCGGCGTTACCGGCGACGCCTGAGCCTGAAGCTGAGCCGGAACTCGCTCTGTCGCCTGAGCCAGAGGTGGCAGAGCTTGTGGAACCGCCGAGTCTGGATCTTGAGCAGGGGCGGAACAGCCCGTTTCGGTATGTGCATGGTGCGCCGCTGCATAATGTTGTTGAGGAGGAAGAGGAGGACTGAGCGTCGATCGATTTGAAGAAGTGAATGTTTTTTCCCCCGTCTCTACCCCGCTCTCTGCATCTAGTTTTTTGTGAAAGCCGACCATCTCGTCTTCTCTCTCCCTCTCTCTTTTGCTCCTTTTTCTCTTTTACCCGTTATTAGTTTAGTTTGCCCCCCCCCACCCCGTGGAACCTTGTTAATTCCGGTCCTCGATACCTATCTGCCTATCCCTACGCTCCCTTTGACATTTTCTTTACAAGCAGCTATGCACACCAGTGCGTGAAATTATAGCCCAACGTCGTTACACACCCAGTCTTCTGTTGAGAAATCAGTGGTCGTTGTCGTTTTCTCCTCTTTTTTTCAAACACACGTTCTCTCTTTCTCTTTATCTCTCCATGCTTGCCAGTTTCTGATTTGCTATTTTTCGCATTTTAACTTAAAAAACTCAATCGAAGCGCTGGTACCCCTTCAGCGATAGTCATGTGGTTACTAGGACTGTGGGGTGGGAGTGTTGAATCAGCCCTGAAGCTAGCCCTGAAGCATCGTGGTGGACTTTGGCTGATTTTGGATAATTTTTGGCTTTTTGCCGCTCAGGGGTGTCCAGAAGTGACCCAAATCAGGGACCTCGTGGAGCATGTGGACTGTCACCAAGGCGCAAAAAAAATCGTAACAACTCCGGACGAAAAATCCCGTTTACAAGGTTGTGGATCGTGTGAATGTTGATAAGCGTTTGTTTGACAGCTGCAATAACGGCCTGTTTATCAGCTTGATGTGGTGGCTGAAGGAAGGTCTAAAAAAATACCCCGAAGCGATCATATACTGCAGCCTCGAATGGGAGGAGCGCCTGGAACAACTTTCATCAGACGGGATGGAGAGATTTCGCTGCATCTCATCAGCACGTGACTTTGCTATGACGGGTGTAGTGTGTCACGTGCGTCTCCATAAAAAGAAGGCGTCCATTGCTGCCAGCGAACCGTTCAGTTTCATCTTACGGCGGTTACAGAAGCTAGTTTTATTTTTTCATTTTCTATTCCACAACAACAAAAAAACCCCGAATGGCTTCATTCCTGCGTAGCTTCACCACTTCTGCTTCCGCAGCAAAGTTAGTGTCAAATTATCGGACATTTCTTGATCATCGCTGTTACGCGTTTTGCTGACTCGGAGATTCTCTCGCACTCTCTCACCCCCTCTCGCTCTGTTGTGTGGGTGTGTGGTCTAGGGCGAACGTGTTTGTGCGTTTTCTATTTGTTTTCTTTTGCTTTTCCGAACGCTGACGCGAAACCCGTCCCGTTCGTATCTGTGTTACCCGCGTCCGTCACCTACACCCACACCCGGCACCGCGCTGTCACTTTGAATGTCCCCGGGTGCAGTTCAACATCGCCATCGACTCAAAGCCAGCGGGCCGAATCGTGTTTCGTCTGTTCGATGACGTGGTGCCCCGCACGGCGCAGAATTTCCGCGAGCTCGCGACGGGCCAGCACGGTTTCGGATATGTGGACAGCTCGTTCCATCGGATCATCCCCAACGTGTGTGAACTCCATTATTTCACCTTTGCTTCCTTAACCGACCGTGCGTGCCTAAGTTCATGTTGCAAGGCGGCGACTTTACGCGGCACAATGGGACTGGCGGACGCTCGATCTACGGCGACCGATTCGATGGTGCGTTGTTGTTTTAAGTGGCGGCGCGTCTTCCCCCCCCCCGCGGGGGGGGGGATTTCGTGCGATTGTCGGCGAAGCTGACGCCGGGATTGTTCCAAACAAATCTCTTCTCATTACGCAGATGAGAACTTTAAGCTGAAGCACGACCGGCCTGGACTGCTCTCGATGGCCAACGCCGGGGCCCACACGAACGGATCCCAGGTAACGTGCTGCGATTGGCTGGCGTGCGTGCGGGTTACTGAGGAGGGGCCCATTTTCCGTGACAGTTTTTCATCACTACGCAGGTGGCTTCGTGGCTCAATGGCAAGCACGTGGTATTTGGAGAAGTGGTCGAAGGCATGGACGTTGTAAAAGCCGTCGAAGCTGCTGGGACAGAGTCCGGTGCTCCGAAGCATCAGGTGAAAATTACGTCCTCAGGGGTGGCGTCCTGAAAGTCGTTGGTTTCATGTTGCAGCCATACAGCCAGCCCCTCCAATATACCTCTCCACAGTACAAGTGTGAGAATGACAATTCTCAAGTACTCGTGTACGTCATGTCATGATGTGTGTGGGTAAAAACGTCCGCACCATGGGCAAATGTGGCACTAGCCGCCGTCATTTGACATTCTTCGATTCATTTTGGGACGAGAACACGAGAACACGAAGTTTGTGACAAAAAAAGCACCGAATGGTTTAGGCTAAACAGAATTTCCTGCTTCCATGCACCACGCGGAACGATCGCAAAGGAAATGTAACCTAGTGAACTGAGCTATCTTGTACCGTGCCGTAGTGGATTGCGAGGGGCCGATCACCAGAAACGGAATGTAGGATGGATGACAAGGTTCTGTGTCGGTGATACGTGCCCACCCTTAACCTGGCCAGATTAGATCCGGCCCAGAACCACGAGATCTGCGAGATCCGTATTTGCACACATCTCCCATGCACGCCTCGCACTCAAAAGGCCAATGCGACATCACCTGCTTCCCCATTCCCGCCCCTTCTCTTCCCACAAATCACTCCCTCCACAATGCAGAGCAACAGCCCGCATCCGCACCCCCCTTCCCAGATCGCGGCAGAGGTCCCCATCGAGGAGGTCGCACCACTCTATGACGGTCGCCGTGCTGCACTCAGCCTCAACATCATCGTCGTTGGCGCCGGCCTCGGCGGTCTCGCCGCCACCCACTCCCTCGCACAAGCCGGGCACCGCGTGACCCTCCTCGAGTCCGCCGCCCGCCTCGGCGACGTCGGCGCAGGCATCCAAGTCTCTCCCAACCAATCGCGGCTGCTCATCCGCTGGGGCCTCGGCCCCGCGCTCGCCGCCACCGCCGTGCAGCCCGAGGCGATCGTCTTCCGCCGCTACAACACAGGCGAGCGCGTCGGGTACAGCCATTGGGGCTCCGACATGATCCCCGAGCACGGCGCCCCCTACTACCACATCCACCGCGCCGACTACCACACCCTCCTCCACCGCCTCGCCCTCGCCGCCCCCGGCGTCCACGTCCGCCTCGGTGCCACCGTCCGCGACGTGCAGCCGGACCCCGCCGTCAGGGGCGGACCCTCCGTCACGCTTGCGTCGGGCGAGGTCATCTATGCCGACGTGGTCATTGCCGCCGATGGCGTCAAGAGTGTGATACAGAAGATCGTCACGGGCCGCGACGATAACCCGACACCTACGGGTGACGCTGCGTACCGCGCGACGATCCCGACTGACCTCATGATCCGTGATCCCGAGCTCCGCCCGTTCATCGAGACCCCGGAGATGACCGGCTGGATGGCCCCTGGCCGCCACCTCATGGCTTATTGTATTGTGAGCTACCCATTCTCGGCAAACAAAGTTCGGTGCTAACGATTTGATTTTCTGCATTATTGGTTGGGTAAACAAAACTGCAGCGCGCGAAAAAGGAGTTCAACATGGTGTTGCTCCATCCAGACGACGGATCTGTCGAGTCGTGGACTCAGGAAGGCAGTGGCGACAAGATGCGCGCCGAATTTGCGGACTTTGAGCCTCGGTGAGTTGTCGTAATGTCGCGAAGATCTGACGTACTGACGTGCGCATCGTGTTTACAGCGTGCAGAAGCTCTTGAGCTTCGTCAAGTCGACACTCAAATGGCGCCTCATGGACCGCGCCCCCCTGCCGACCTGGGTGCATCCAGAAGGCCGGGTAGCGCTCATGGGCGATGCGTGCCACCCTATGCTTGTGCGCTCCCGACTCAGCTGTCTATCGGGTAACATCTAACCGACCTCCCGCACACAGCCTTACCGCGCACAGGGTGCCGCGATGGCCATCGAAGACGCCGCCGTCCTCGGGGATCTCTTCTCACGCGTCTCGTCCTTGAACCAAGTCCCTGCTCTCCTCCAAGCATACCAGGACCTCCGGTACGTGCACCTTCCCCCTCGTCGTCCTCCACAATCCTGATCACAGGCACACCAAACCAGTCTTCCGCGTGCGACAGCGACGCAGCAGTCGTCCCGCCTGAACCAGAAGATCTTCCACCTTGACGACGGGCCCGAGCAGCGCGCGCGCGACGCGGCGATGCGCGCCGCAATGGCCGCGGAGCTCGAGGGCAAGCCGATCTCCGCGCACGGGAACCCGAACCAGTGGGCGGACCGCGCGAAGAACCGGACGCAGTTCAGCTACGACGCGTATGTTGCCGTCGAGCGGTGGTGGGTGAATGGCGGGCGCAAGCAGATCGAGAGGGTTGCACGCGCCGAGACGCCGGTCAGGACGCGCCTGTGAAACCCCAGCCGACGTGGTTTTGTTCGTGCGGAGTTCGGGGTGGCGAGGAGGGAGGAGGGGATATCCACGCTGATCTCCCTCCCAACGCAAATCTGTATTTTTGCAGTTGTCATCATTAATTCTGGTCGATTTGTACACTTTTCACGTTGTCCGTATAGACTGTACAAATGTACAAAAATGCAATTTTCTTTTAGATTGTTTCTGAATCGGATCTAGCGGACCGGCTAGCAGGGGAAAACAAATTTGATAATTGAATGCTGGATATATCGACTATCACCGAGCCTGCGAGAGACCGTTGACGATGGCTGATGCTGGTGTGGAAAAAGGCGAGGACGACGAGTGCCTCATGCTTGACGAGATCTTCCCCGTGAGTCCAAGATCTTTCGACCATCATCGACCATCTCACACAGCACTAACTTAGGATCCCCCGCGTCCACCATCGCCCGAACCGACGATCGCGGTGTACGAGAGCGGCGTCACCGATGCCGGAACGCCCCGTCTGTGGAGCACGATCACCGTGCGGCTCGTAGGGAGCCACCCTCTCTGGGGCCACTACCTGTGCGTGCCCACACCAACATCCCTCCCTAAACCCTAAAACTCAAGACTGCAGGTGGAACGCCGCGCGTGTGCTGGCGCGCTACCTCGAGCGCACACCGACGCTCTACCGCGGACTCGACGTGCTCGAGCTAGGCGCCGGCGCCGGCCTGCCTGGCCTCGTAGTCGCCAAGAGCGGCGCGCGCAACGTTAGTACTACCCCCACCTCATTTTAATTGAATTTGTGAATTGATGGGGGTAGTAGGTGGTGCTGACGGACTACCCCGATCGCGCGCTCGTGGACAACATGGCGCACAACGTCGCGCAGAACGGCGTCGCGCACGTCGTCGCGGTGCTCGGGTACGTCTGGGGCCGCCCCGTCGAGCCGCTGTCAGCGCGCGGCGCCAAGTTCGACCTGATCATACTCTCGGACCTCATTTTCAACCACTCGCAGGTGCGTATATACTACGTTACACTGTGGGGGATTTGACATATATATTTAAAAGCATCGCGCGCTGCTCTGGACGTGCGAGCGCGCGGTCGCGCCGCGCGGGTGCGTGCTTGTGTTTTTCACGCATCATCGGCCGCCCCTCGCGCAGCGCGACATGGCGTTCTTCGAGATGGCCAGGGAGACGGGCTGGGTGTGCGAAAACGTACTCACGGAGCGCTTCGCGGTGCGTTTTCGCTTTCGGTGGTCCCCCCCCTTTTCTTTTTCCCGTTTTCATAAGATGTCTAGCCTATGTTTCCGGAGGACCTGGGAGAAGAGGAGGTGCGATCTACGGTGCATGGATGGAAGCTCACGCGGGTGTCAGGAGGAGACTAGTCGGCTCTGCGGGAGGGCCCTTACTTCATTTTTGAAGGATCTGATTTGTCATGTGCGAGATATGCCGCCAGATCATCGACGAACTTCTCCTGCGTGATCGATTTACTGAGGGCCCGAGGCTGAAGGTCAGGTCAAAATGTGATCCACCATCCCGGAAGTTTTAAACAATTTTTTCTCTCAAAAACCTACTCTCGAAATCGCAAATTCTTGTTTCCAGCTTACAGTAACAATAAAAATGGGTGACGATCCCTGGTCAACGCTGCTGGTCTCGGAACCTTTGTGAGAACATTAATGGCTTTGTTGAAGTCCTTCTAGAATGGTGGCTTTGCAACTGATGTTGAGCGCAGACCTTTTTTTTTTTTTTTCTTTTTTTTTTGGACAAGCGATGTGTTAGATAGCAAAAGATAGTAACTAGGTTACCTAACAGTCCTATCTAATGCGCTAAGGCGATCCTTGGAGGCTCGGAAACAGGAAAAATGCTTTTGCGCACACCCATTGTATGGGTAGTGTGGGACTCAAATGCTAACTTCAGGGGGTCAGAATCTACTACCCACTAAAAAACCTTGTTTCAAATTTATCCAGCTGGCTGGTAGGTCGTGGTGCCTCTTAAAAAAAAATTCCGGGTGCTTGTGACGATGTTTATGTAATGTTTCTTCGGATGATGTTCAACTTCCCCGAAGGGGGGTTCTGTGACAAGGTTCTGTGTGGCACACGTCCGGGTTCAACTTCCCTCATGGGGGGTTCTGTATGGGCGGGTATGTGTGAGGTGGTGTTCCTCGTTCTGGGTTCAACTTCCCTCAGAGGGGGGGGTTCTGTGTAGGGTACGGCCCTAGTAGGTATGTGTGAGGTGGTGTTCCTCATGGTATACACAGGGGGGGCGCCTGGTGTGGGAAAAACCCAACCATGGTGGTGGTTGCGGTTCAACCCCCCTTGAGCGCAGAACTAACAAGTAGGGTTACCGGGGTCCAGTGCGGTCTGGTTCGGGCTCTCAGGCTGAACCTCGAACGTCTGGTCCAGTTCAGGTCTGGTTTGGGCTCAGATGTGGCTGAACCCGAACTGAACCCCGAACCCTCACAACAATTCTAAAAAGATTCTCTAAAATTCCAAAATAATTACAGGGGTTCTACAGCTACTACTCTACTCATACCCGCTGTAAGGATAGCTTGCACCAAGGGGGGGCCGGAGTTCTTAAAATCACATGGGGCCGGTAAATTTTTTTAAAGGGCCAAGCCCTAACCCCCCTGGTACCCCCCAAAAAAGGAAATCGGTTGCCAAATATAGAAATTTCTTAAAAAAAACATAAATTTATCTACTAGTTGTCATCCCGGTCATTGTGGGACCTCATCACCGTCATCTCTGTGTGGACATGTGCAAGCTGCATGTGATAAGCGTGTGGAATGACTGAATGGAACACAGCACACAGGTTGTGCTTGAGCATCTTGGCTTTTTGTAATGTCTTCATCGCATTGCTCAATGGCCAGAGGGTGGACAAAATAGAAGTGGGGGTTAGCCCCATGACTAAGATGGAGCATGAGAATGGAATGAGAAAGAATGAGCAAAGAACGAGTGGATTTGATTGGGATGAGAGAGGGGATTTGGAAGTGGCAAATGCACATGGGAGAACAATGCACATGAAGTTGGGAGAGCTGGGAATGGGTGGGAGGGGCAGTACAAACTCAAGAATAGCGGAGGGAGTCGATCTTGAAGTGGACGATGTCTGTTACTTAGACCTGACCTTGAAAAATTGTTGGTTCACAAAAGGGAAATGGAAGTGATAAATGGGGGAAATTGACAATGTCATTCTGCACAAAGCCTTTATACAAGCAATCAGTACATCAGGCACACCTGAACTGAAATCGTTAAAGTTGAAACTGTGAGCGATGAAGTGTAAAGTGGGGAAAAGGGAAACAAAGAAGCATAGGTAGGAAGGCAACTGTGGTTGTCATAACCATTGTCGTCTTTGTCACTTTGCATTGCCGTGATTGCAGTCCTACTTGCTCTGTTGTGATCATGGTCATCGTCCCCACGTTGTTGTTGTCACCAAGGTCGTCACCGCCTTACTGACATCGCTGTGATGGCCTGGCTGTTGGCCCATCGTTGTTGTTCACGGCTTGCATTAAGGCGCTGTGTTGAGTTGAAGTTGGGGTGGGATCCTGTGCAGCGTCAACACTGCTGTGGCATTGTGGGGGCTTGCACACTGTTGTGATGGTGTCATGGTGTAGCATTGTGATGGTGTCGTGGTGTAGCATTGTGATGGTGTTGCAGCGCGACATTGTGATGGGTCTTGCATGCTGTGACAGGGTGGTGGTGGTGGTGGACTCGCATGGTGAAAGGTGGATGTGGCGACCACAGGCTTGCGTGTGGTGAGGTGGCAGTGGGGACTTGAGGGCTTGCTTTTGCTTGAGGGTGGTGTGGGGAGCACCTCTTGCAAGTTGGTGAGACAGCATGGCAACATCCACGCCAGTGGGCAAGGCTGAGAAGGTGCAGGCATCCGCTGCTGTTGCTTTGGCAGACACACAGGATGAGTGTTGGACTTGTGTCGAGGTGCGGAAGAAGAAGGCCGTGTCACCACAGGATGGACTGAGCAAGTTGCAAACCACAGTGGCAGTGGCAGATGCCACGACAAGCAATGTGGTCACGACGTCTGTGACAGGCAACTCGTAGGGACCGACTTTCCGCATCCAGTGACATCCCCAAAAAGGAAGGTGCCAAGAACATCACACTTTTCCTGTCCTTACAAAGCGGGCGTCCCCGAACAGCATTCGAGCTCAGTAAACTTTACTCTTAGTAAGCGTAAATAAGAT
>JAKELI010000834.1:0-18799 GCA_021525025.1 Lactarius hengduanensis | reverse complement strand
GCAAACAGTCGAGGACTTTCAAACGCCCCTTGGCACTGGCGAAGACGAGACCGTTGACGAAGCGGCGATGGACGAACTTTTCCGTGAGATATTGGCCGCGCCCCCCACGCCGTCCTCCACGCCGCCGTCTCTGATGTGTGACGAAGAAGTACCGGGACAAGATCCAAGTTTGGCCGACGCGAATGCCGACCCCGATACGGATGATCGGAGAGGTGCAGAGGGAGGTGCAGAGACTACTGGACCTGGTGTCTGGCCTGGTGCCGCTGGGGTTCACCATGGATGGCATCGTGCCACTCCCCAATGAAGAGGGCGACATACACCTCTTGAGCTGGACCTTGGCGCGTGGGAGGCATCAATAGTCCTCCCGCAGCCAGTGTTCTAAAAATTTCCAATCCAGGGTTTCGGAACAAGTTCACTGTATTCGTATCTCACGCCTTATCCGTTTCATCATCTCACATTCGGTATTATGTCTCAGCCTATCTATGACGTCTCGGATCTTTCTCTTTTAACCCATATCCTCTTAATGATCCGCGCCGTTTCTCTAGTTTATAGTATGATACTCGGACTACGCGATTTTCTTCTCTTCCCTCCTTTACTCCTTCCTTTCCCATCGACTGCGCAGGCGACGTATATGCACAGAGGGTGGGCTTGCGCTCGTACTGACTGTGGCTCCTACCTGACCCGCTGTTCCCATTGTGCCACGCGATTCTCCTCTTCGGGGTTGAGAGACGCGTGTGTTGTGATGGTGAGCGCGAGTCGGCGTGGGTCGCCTACTGATGTACGTTGCAATGGCGTTCTTTTCTGTCATGTCCTCGCTCGTTCAAGTTATCGAGATTGGATTCTTTACAGGTTCTACTTGGAGTTGGTGAAAGGTCATTCCTGAGGTGGTTCGTAGGACGGTTTCACATTGTGTAGTCTGGGGTTTTACCACTATAGCAGCGTAGTTGCGGATATTTCTGTGTGACTTCGAAGGCGGTTCATCAGCTTGCTGGGAGTAAGCTGACTCCTTACTGAGACTGCAAGTTGCCCACGTGCGTCAGGGTAACCTTGGGTCGACTGCGGTGTTGGTTGCATTCGACATCGCGATAAGAAAAATTGCCCACCGTAAATCCTGACTGCTCTTTATCAGACGTCTCGGAGTCCTCGGGCTATCCCGACTGGACTTTCGTCTAAATGGGCGAATGTCAATGGCACTACAGGATTATGATTCACGATAATTCGAGACAATGGCTAATAGGCTGGCCAATATATAATACCATGGTGCATACGTATTGGCGTATGTCTGCGCTATCATACTAACCACTAAATCGAGTATGTACGGTAGTAGGTGCCCAAAGTCAGGCATCTGGAGATCCATGACCTACGGCTTGACCTACGATGCCCAGGGTCAGCAAACTAGTGAATAGACACAATACTGGCGAGATGTACGAACCCTTCCGATGATAGCAGTGTACCCATCGGCGCTACAGCCCGGGTTTGGGCCGACGTGACGTCCTTGAGGTATTTGGGTGCTCGAGAAACGCACGGGCGCTGAGCCACTTGTGTACTGCTTGCAATCGGAGAAAAGGAACAGGTTGCGGGGAAGAGAGGGATGAACCGGACGGTGTTGTCGTAGTGCTTGTAGTCCCCTTGGCCGACGCCATAGTCGTCACTCACGATGAGGACACTGACGCCACGCGCCGCGCGTAGGTTGCGTAGTCTATTTCTCGTTGTCACCGTATGACGTACCGATCGTCTTCAGGATGCTCGGCTGGCCAACCAGGCGGGGTACAGTGCTGTATAAATGTGCCTCAGAGAATGTCGAAGCCAGGCAGCTCCACCACTCCCCGCCGGGGTGCGTGTGCAGGAGGAAAAGTACAATGGTCTGGCCGTCTCGGCATCCCTGTAAAGCTCAAGAGTGCGTGGGCGGTGAGCGACCTGCTCCTTGGGCAGATGTGCACTATAGCAGCGGTACACGTGAGTACATGCGCAAGAGAAGGGGGTGGTAGAGAAGACGTGCTTTGGATGGCCAGGGACAGCCGACTTCATAGACCCCCGTCAATCAGGGCGTTCTTGCGGTGGGGCTTGAGCGCAATGTGGAGGTTCCGACTGGCAGGCGGCCCAGTTCTCCAGGAGGGCGATTCAAAAGTGGCGAGCAAAGGCGTCGCAAGGGGAGCGGCGGCGAGGACGGAGAGCACAGAGACCCGCATGATTTTAGGCGATAAAACGAGTGATGAGGTTACAGTAAGAAGAATGCGGGTTTATACCGTGATGGTGGATCTCGGCGTGGGAACAGAACTCGAAGGGCACAACCGCGGAGTCCATACGACGCGACCGTGAAGTCCGACAAAGTTGAAAACCACATGGGGTATACGGTGAGCTAGACTCGAAGCGGCATCAGCCAAAAAAAAGGCATTCCATTCCGTCGAAAACAAAGACGCTGAGTTATAAAGGAGTTGACCCACACCACAACCGCAGGGGCGCATGGCCGCTACGTGGCTCCGAACGATGGGCCGCCACCAGGGGGGTGAGGGTTGAGATTTTGCGAACCGCGTGCACAATATTTTCGTGATGCTGGGGAACATTGCATTCCCAATAGCGCAGTAATCGTCACCCAACCTTGGTGATCGGAGGCCAAGAGAAACGTTGCCCTTTCCGTGAACTTGTTGCGCGTGCACTCCTGTCCGAGGTCATATCGTAGTAACGGGTGCTCTGTGCTACGAGCTGGCGAAGCGCGGTGCCATCAAACGAGCGGATATGTAGAGTTGAAAGTGGTCACAACACGGGGTTTTATTTGTCGTTTAAAACAACAACAGGGAAGCAGTATGACGGACCAGTCTCGTCCCCCAATACACGACACGACGGGCTATAAGAACAACTACTGCTGCATCTCTTCGTCCTCGTCTTGGCCACTCTTCAGCCCGGCTCGCTTGAGTGCCTCGGGGGATGAGTAGTCGATCTTCTGTCCACGCGTGCTGCGACGCGCTCCAAGGGGGAGGATTGCACTAGGGTCGATCCGCTGTGAGAGCAAGTAAAATTAGCCATTGCGAAAAAAGAGCAACGCGATAAGAGTGGCCAAAAGCTTACCTCTTTGGTCCTAGTTGCCCCCTCCTCCAATAATTCGTCATCTTCATCCATGTCCACATCATCGTCCTCGTCCTCATCCTCGTCGTCCTCCTCATCATCCTCGTCTTCTTCATCGTCCTCGTCTTCATCATCGTCCTCTACAACAATGCTGGACACATCATCGGTGGCTGTTTTCTTGCCCTTGTCTTTGCCTGGAGATGCAGGCTTGGCAGGACTCGCAGAGCGTCGTTTCGCCGAGGAGTTGCTACTGTTCAGTGTGGCATCCAATGAGTCAATGCAAGGTCTTAGGCGCGCGCCCGGGAAGAAACGCAACGCGACGTGAGGGAGACGAACGTGTAGTACTTACGCAGACGAGGTGGGTGCTGTGGTAGACGTGGTCATTTTTGGAAGAGTTGTTTTGTAGAGCGGGGACGAGCGGTTGGGTGGTGTTCAAGTTTGAAAGAAAAGAACAGACACTTGTTGAGTAACGGCCATTAGTCCGATTAGTCAGACTTTCCCACAGCTTGTCAACGCCTTGCCGTCCCATACAGTAACTATATCACTCTGTTTCTGTTTCCCACCTAGCTGATGATTACATTCCGGTCATACTCCTAGTGTAATTATGCAAGAGCTTGCTATCGTTATTAGATAGTAAAAATGCAATTTGTGCTATAATATGGTAAGATGATGAAGCCAATGAGCGACTGAGTTCGTCATGACGAGATGGACTGTCCGATTCGCGGTTTTCAGAGGGGGTCGTCGTCGTCATACGCGAACATGTCCAAGACATCGCCCTCGCTTGGCAAAGTAGGGGCGGCCTGAAGCTCTTCCGAGTCGTCCCATGCTTCGTCTTCTTGTTCCGACCAGCTCCGGTGGAGGGCACGTGATGAATTATGACGCCCCCGCTCAGTTCTGAGGTCTATACGCATCCTGAGGGCGTCCGCGAGGACCGACCTCAATTTAGCCGTCGTCAATGTGTTCCTTGCTACCTTGGCGGGATGGATGTCCCGAGATCCGCACTCGGACTCTGCATGTCTTGGTACCACCACCGCAAACGGGGACTGGGAACGAGATGAAGGTGAAGACGGAGTTGAGAATGAGGACCTGGACGACGGGCCGGCAGACGACAGAGGCGGCGTACGCTCCGCGGACACGGACGTTGAGCGAGACGTCGCTGAGGACGAAGTCGGCGGCGGGGGCGGACGTGATTGTAGGCGCCGTCGCTTTCCCCGGCTCGGCACCGTCTCGCGGCGCGCGCGCTTCCTCGATGGCCCTCGCACCGGGGACACCCTGCGCACCCAGCTCCCGACCATGTCCTCCCACTCCCACTCCCCCGCATTTGCCGTGTAAAACCTCCGCTCCGCGACACTCAACGCATCCATAAGGGCAGTGTGGCTAGCGGGATCCGTCCTCGGCTCTACGCAGCCCGAGTGCTCGACGGCACATGTCCACAGCGCCACTTCGAGTGCACCGAGATCGTGTGAGCGTAGGTGTCCTGCGATAGCACGTAGGTGGGCGAGTGGGCGGTGAGCGATGTTACCGAATGTCGTCGAGTCTGGCGTGGCGTCCCGAAGGAGTGCGAGGAGCGTATGCTGTTTCTGTGCGCTGGTTTGAGAGAAAAGAGGTGTGGAGAGACAGAGTGTCGCTGCGCAGACGAGTGCCGCCTGATGGTTGCGAAGGTCCGCATTATCGTCACCGTCGTCTGTGGGTAATTGCAAATGAATCCCAGCGTCGAAAGCCGAAACGAGTATCTCTGCGATCGAGTTGAATTGCTCTGCGTGGGTATCACTCGGTATATCTGCGCCTTCATCTGCAATAGGGAAGAAGTCGGAGGTGATAACGCCCGTCCACTTCGCGAGGCGCGAAAGAAGCGCGCTGTCTTCATCGTGCTCGTGGACCGCAAGCCACGACCGCTTGGCGATTGCTTCGATCAAACCTCGCAAGAAGCTGAGGAAACATTCGAAATCTTGTGTGCGGAAAAATTGTGCGAGGCGAGTAACCGACTTGCATGTCCATGCCTGTTTGGGACCATGCGCGACGAGTACTTCCAGTGTAATCGCCGCAAAAGTCCGATATGTGAACGCGCCGACACAGGTCACCGGAGGCAGAAGAGCCCATTCGTCGCAAAGTTTAACGAGGTAGGATGCGCACATGGGATGGGTGATAGCGGATGGAATACCGTTGCGTGATGGACGGATTAGAGCGATGAGGAATAAACGGAGGAAGATCTCGGATTCTGTCAGAAGGCCATGGGACAACGCAACACCAAGGAGACTAAGCATGAGCAACGGATGATTGGGGCAGGTATCGACGACCAAGGATGTCGCATGTGCGACGAGGGTCCATCTGCAGGTACGTTATGTTTACGTTCATACGGTAACGTAAAGATGCGTCGTACCTTCGACAATGCATCGGAACAGACTCGTAAAGTTCACCGGAGAGGGTCATCTCCACGGCTTCATCCGTCTCTTCACCTAGCGCGGCCAGGCCTTGCACAACCTCCGCTTGGAGGTTCCGACCGACCGTTGCGGCGCACATATCAGCCAGGGATAAGACCCCACGATAGCTCCCATCAAGGTCGTTTGTAAGGGCTGCCTGCACCACATTTCGATACGCCCCGGTTACGGCATAGATTTGGCGCGCCAAAGCATCCAAAGACTTGCTCTCCAGATATGTGGGATCACGCAATATATCCAAAGACGGAGGAGCACGAGATAACTTTGAAGACGTAGAACCATAGGTGATTGTGGCAGGAACGGCTGAACTAGATTGGCCAGATGGTGTACAAGAGGCCAGGATCGTACATTTATTCCGCAGTGGTCGTAAAAGCCGGTTAATTCTGGGGATAGAGAACTCTGCACAAGAACTCCGCCGAGAAGCCATCTGGGGTTGGGTACAGGTTTCGTGCAAGGTGCGTTGCGGGTGGGCACCTTTCCTATTAGTGAAGCTAGTAAAGTACTGAAGTGTAAATGGTGTCGCGGTTGGTGTTGGTTCACGTGATCGCGTTCACATGTGGCGTCTATTATTCATCTTTTATGTCATCTCTATGTGTCAGCAGGTTCGATAAGGCGGCGGTAGGACACAGGTGACACAGGTGAAAGGGCCGAAGCGCACGCCATCAGATAACGGCGAAACTGACAATGGTTTTTTTTAAGATTATCAAAGAACATGGGGCAAGCAATCGAAGGCGCAGGTCGTGTAGTGAATACCCAATCTAGACCTCCTGACTCCTGAAAATTACTCACCCAGTAAACAGAGGTGGAATGGATCGTGGCATGAAAGGGAAAGGATCAGACAGATCAGATTCAGAAAATACAACGGCTTTTAGTAACGGCATTGGCCGGAAGATGGAACATCATAATGGGTAGCTAGTCAAATCCTGCAGCTGCGGGGGTACGACCACGAGACACTTGTGTTTGTCCACAGATTAGTAGCGATCTCCTCTGTAGCCTCCTCCTCCTCCGCCACTTCCGTAGCTCCTTTGCTGGTAGCCTGGATAGCCATGACACGGAGCAGTGAGCACGATTACGACAGATGAGGGGCGTTGAACAGACCACGACCTCCTCCCCCACCACCGCCACCGCCACCGCCACCACTACCACGCTCGTTCGCTATATTGACCTTGATCGTGCGGCCCTCGAATTCCTGACCATCCATGTTTGCAATGGCGGCATCGGCTTCCTCTCCAGACTGATATGTTACAAAAGCGAAACCACGGGAACGACCAGTCTCGCGGTCATTTATTACGTTTGCCTGGCCAAGAAAGATAGGTGAGAAAAAAGGGGATCACATTATTATTACGCTCTGTTCATGCAGAACAAATCTCGTACTTCAACGACTTGCCCAAATTCCGAAAAGGCCTAACAGGGTGAAGAAGCAGAAACGCGAATCAGAGATTTTTAGAAAGGGCGGATGAACCCGTATATCTCGAACGAACTGCGTGAAGGCTGTCATTGGTGGTGTTCCAGCTTAGGCCGCTAAGATAGAGCATGGAAGATGAACATCAGTGGCCGCACTCCTCGCCGGTTCACGAAAAGAAGTAACGCGGATTAGGAAGTATCACGAACACACAAGACGGACCCAACAAAAACTTTTGTGCTCATGATTGCAGGGGGAAACAGACCGAATCGATGTCGATCAAATGGGAGTAGGAGAGTAGAAGGTCAAGCGGTGATGGTGCGATTAAATACTAGTGTATCACTTTTCAATTCCCGCTTCAATTCCCGTTCCCATTTCACGACCCGCAAGCTCTATTGGAAATTACTGACAGTAGTGCTCGCTAATGACGTGTAGCCTATCTAGAATCGCGGTCTGTACTATTCCTGGTGCCCCAGAAATGGAGATTGACGTAGACTTGCACTGTACGAATCTGTTGCACGCGACTCTTGACTGCGACTAGACCATCAGTAATTGGACTATTACGTTACAGTGGTTTCCCGCCGTGTTCGTTGGTCATTATTGGTTTTTGCCGTTTTTGCCGTCTCTGGACACTAGAAAACCTCTGGCAGAAACTTGGGAACCCACCCCACTAAGTGCTTCGTGTTACTGTACTGTTAATTGCCCGCATGTGCCCTGTATTACATATCTTCTAAACGTGCCCGTTCGAGAGCTCCGAGAACACGATACAGTATCCGCCAGAGTGATGGGACACTGACACACAATAATAGCTCAAGGGCAGCGAAAAAAAACTGAAGCGAACGCTTGATCGCACGCATAGAATAGCGGCAAAACTAACAATGGGGCTTTTGAAATTTTAATTCAGAGAGCATGGAACAAGGAGGCAGTGGCATGCGACATCGGAAGGCGCAAGTCGTATTGTAATTACCCAATGACTCGAACACCCGCCTAGACCTCAGGAATCACGAAAGCTACTGTAACAGAAGACAGAGGTGGAGCGGATCATGGTGTGCAGAAGGGACGGTAAGAAAGGATCAGATAGATCAGATTCAGAAAATACGACGGGTTTTGATAGAAGGATTGGAGATGGGAATTCATAAGTGGGTAGCTAGTCTGTGACGTGCAACTACGAGAGAGACCTGTTTATCAACCGAAGTGACAGATTAGTAGCCGCCTTGTCCGTAGCTGTCTCCGGCTCCGTAGTTCCCGTATCCTCCGCTGTTTCCGTAGCTCCTTTGTTGTCCGTAGCCTGAGCCTGGATAGCCGTTACAGCCAAATAGAGCAATGAGGACAATTACGAGAGAGAATGGGCGTTGCACAGACCTCCCCCCCCGCCACCACCACCACTGCCACGAGCATTGGCTATATTGACCCTGACCCTGCGGCCATCGAGTTCCTGCTCATTCATACCCGCAACGGCGCCATTGGCTTCGTCTTCGGAAGAAAATGTTACGAAAGCGAAACCACGGGAACGACCGGTGTCACGGTCACGCATTACGTTTGCCTGGAGGGAGATAGGGTAAAAGAGATCACATTATACGCCCTATTCATGCAATCGAAACCGCGTACTTCAAGAACTTGTCCAAATTCTGCAAAGGCCTAACAGGGTGTGAAGAAGCAGAAACGCGAATTAGAAGTTTAAGGAAAGGGCTGATGAACGCGTATATCATCGAACGAACTGTGCTGAGGGTCTCATCGGTAGTATTCCAGCTCAGGTTACTGATAGAGCATGTAAGATGAACATCAGTGACCGCACTCCTCCCCGGTTCACGAGAAGAAGTAACGCGGAACAAGAAGTGTCACAAGCACACAAGACGGACCCGACATAAATCTTTGCGCTCATGATTGCAACAGCAGGGACAGACCGAATCGATATCGATCAAA
Source organism: Lactarius hengduanensis (assembly GCA_021525025.1). NCBI lineage: Eukaryota > Fungi > Basidiomycota > Agaricomycetes > Russulales > Russulaceae > Lactarius > Lactarius hengduanensis. The sequence continues at coordinate 9,973 of JAKELI010000834.1, read as the reverse complement.
CGGTAAGAGAAGGGTGTGAACCCTGGTGGCGTGATGATGATGTGATTAAATACTAGCGTTTCACATTTCAATTCCCGCTTCAAATACCGTTCTTACTCCACGACCGCAAACAGCTTGCAAGTTACGTGAATTTCGGCGCTGAATGCATCCCGAACTGGATAATAGTTCCCTGGTGCCTGCGATTTTCTTGTTCTGCTGTATCTCCTTTTGTTACACCCAGCGACTCGGAAGAGATGATCCGTTGGAAACTTACAGCAGTGCTTCCTAATGATCTTTGCTCGCCCGCATGGTGTGGAATCGAAGACTGCCAGTGTGCGTTGCTGGTGCCTTCAATCTCCAGAATCAGGGATCAAAATGGGCCTGCCCTGTCAAATCTGTTGCGCTCCGCGCGCGACTATAAACGCGCCCGTGTGGTCCGGCCAGGATCTCGGCGAGAAAAGAAGGCGTATAGATGGATTCAACTCGTAATTTTGGGTTCAAGGGCGATGATTACTATGATAGGTCATTTGTACCTCTGGCGAGCACCCGACGGCGGCGGGCCTGGGAACCCATGGAAAATGTGGCCAAGTGGCGCCTTGGTCGTCCCACAGAACCTAACTGAAACATGTGCGAGAAACATACGCGTCAATTGAAGAAGAGAGTTTAAGCAACAAGTAGATTTCGAGCCTAAGAAAGGATTCAGACAACGTGACTGAGACTTGGGCTGAGCGCAGTAAAGATTTAGAGAGAGGCTGGAGAGAGGTTGCCGTGCGATCATAGCGCACTTGGGTGTGTTGGCAAGGCTACCGAACCTGTTTCAGTGTGTTTATACCGAATCTCTGTGTATCCAAGGTATGCAACAGCTGACATAGATCTCACAGTCCGGTACTAGCCTTCAGCTCTTCAGCCATCGTCGCCGCGGCAAGACAAAACTGTATTTGCACTAGTAGTACGTCAGCAATACTTGTGGTACTACTCTATCGACTCATGACATCGATCCCCTAAGTGATGCAACTCGGACACCCATACGATATTGCTCCCCGGCCCTGTATTTATTCCCATTCCCGCAACGATGATTGTATTTGTATTTGCCATGCGCCCATGAAGGAGGAATGAGACCATTATATGCGTCGTGGACGGTAGACGCAGAAACAAGCTATGAGCTACACCCCGCAGCCCGTAGTAAGGCCTTGAGTAAGGCTCACCGGTTGTCTTGTTCATTGTCCACGGAAGGACGTAGTCACTGGGCGTGTATTTGGCGACCAGGAGAATATGATTTTCCGCCCACACTCTGATCGTTTGGGTTAAACGCTCGTACGTTTTGGAACCTCGGCGGTACGTCCCGATTTTGACTTGCTCGTCGAATTGCTAGAAAGACTTTTGAGATCTCTTTGTAACTTGGAGCTCGTCGATGAGGTCCCACGTGATGAGCGCGTCAAGTAGCTGCTCTGCGGAATTGTACTTTACCCAATAGTAGTAAAGGGGCTGGAAGGAAGTTCAGTCGGTACTCCAAGGCAGGAAGGAATCAGTATGAGCTCACTCCACCATCGAGAACTTGGTCTTCGGGGAAGGCGCCGATTCGTATGGGTTGGTTTTTGGAAATGTTACGATTGATCGAGAAATGGTCCCTTTAAATGCGAACAAGAAACTCCAGGCCCGCAAGCGTGCGCTCGGAATATGGTTGGAATGTGGCCGGATCACAACCCAGCGTCGGATCGAAGTGCAGGACAGACTTAGCCAGAGATGTAGCCTATGCCTGATCGCCCACCGGTGGCCACATCTGTGACAGTAGTATCGGCCATCCATCCCTCTGGCCCGGGTTCGTTCCAAAATGTCTACAGATTTGAGATGTCTCGGTTCAAATGACCAAAAAATACTGAGATCGAGCTTGATGCACGTTGATGGCTGGCCACAAGGTGTCTGCCGCCCAGGTACCGTTATTATGTTCGGGCTCAGTGAGCCAGTCAACGTACTTTAAAAGTACCGAAGCGCGCAGGGGCGCCGAGTCTGTTTGGTCGAATGAATCAGATACAAGTCAATATCAATGATAGCGCACCGCCGCCAGGGGATCTAACACGGGCTTCAGCATTCAATACTCTCTGAATGTGACGGTCATAGATGCCTTCTGCGAGCCCTCCAGTGAGGACGTTTCCAGCGAGGTTTGTAACGTGTTGAGTCTTGATGATGGTGACTCATGGCATGAACTGCACCATCCACAAGTGGGCAGAAAAAATTGTCGCCGGTGGCAATGAGCCTATTGAGCCAGAAATGCCAGACGAGAGCAGCATCGCGGAACCAGAACAATGACCAATCTGGAAATGTAGTGCCAGGCAAGATAAGAGGACGAGAACAACACCAGGCTGTCGAAAGCAAATCCAAATCAGAAAAGATGACCTTGGAGCAGAGAAAAGATCACATGGCTCCTCTTCCACCTACCACCACCATCTCCTCTAAACCTGCCCAACCTCTTGTCCCAATCACCCTTCTCCCGAAGGACCTCTTTGGAGACACAGCTACTACGAAAAAATCTTTCCCCACCTCACTTCCTATCTCGTCGACTTCCTCCACCATGTCGTCCACCCTCTGTTGAATCGGAAAACACCCGTCTCAGAGGAAGAAGAGGATGATGTACTCCTGCACGCCCTCCAGGGCAAACTCTCCTATTATCCTGAAGCCGTCCTCGACTTCTTCGCCCTATCCGCAGAAACCGCCGACTACGTCCCCTCCCGCGCTCCCGACTCCAAGGTCGATGAGCTGAAGACTCACATGGAGGAACAATTTGCCTCTATTCGGGCCTCTCTGGCCTCCCTCTCTCTTCCCCTTCCCACACCCTCCCCTCCCAAACCCCCTGCCCAGCCCCACCCTAAACCCACGCCCCCCCCTCGTGCCCCACCGCCTAAGGCCTCGACTCCGGTCCGGGCCCCTAGAACCCCCCTTCCCACCCCTTCCTATGCTTCTGCCGCCCGTAAATCGGTCAGGCCCAGCCTGATTGTGTCCAAGAAGCTCGACCCTGAGAGCATGTCGCCCCTGGCTGTCCGTCGCAGCCCCTCTGACATTTGCGCCCACCTCAATGCCGCACTCTCTGCCGTTCACCCCGAGGTCTCCTTATCTGCCGCGCGGTGGACTAAGAATAACAACCTTGTGGTCGTGGCCGGCCCAGACACTACGGCACACCAGCTCAACGCCTCCTCCCGCTTCATCTCCGACTCCCTCTCCTCCTTCCTAGCCCACTCTCCCTCCGACCCCCTCCCCGTCTCTGCCAAAGAGAATGTCCGATGGTCCCGCCTCCTAATCAACAACCTTCCCACTGGAGTCACCGCTTCCCGCGGGGCCTACTCCCCTGAAGAGTGCCAGGACACACTCGCCCGCGACAACCCTGTCTACCGGTCCCTGCGACTGACTAGACTTCCCTCCTGGGTCAAGCGCCCCGACGGCTATGCCGCCGGGTCCTCCTCTAGCTTAGTGGTCACCTTTGAAGATCCGACTGGGTCCGCCCTGCAGGAACTTCTCGGCCACGGGTCCCTCTTCGCCTTCGGGCAACAGGGACACCTCAAGCGCTGGAAGCAGAAGCCTCGTGCCAAACCTTCCGTTCCCCCATCTGACAGGCCCCCTGCGCCCGTTTAGCACACTCGCTATCTACCCCTAGCTCCCCCTCATTGAGCTCCCTCCCGATCCTTGCCTCACCCGCCTTCGACCCTCTTTTCCCCCTCCGACCCAACCCATCCTATGACCCGCAATTTTTCCTTCTTAAGGTTTTTCTCCGTCCGACCCGGAATGACCCCCATCACTCCTCCCTCGACCCGCCAATGTCTCCGTTTCCCTCGTCCTCAGTCTAGTCAGCGACGTCCACACCCCCCTGATCGTCCGTCACGCGGTCTTCAACCCTTGTGGTTGGGCCCACTGGTCACAGTGAGTGGCGGTACCAGTGAATAAAGCGATGAGTCGCTGGGGTAATAAAACAAGGTACTGTGTCGACTCTGGTTTCCGCACAGGCGGAACGGCCTTAAATCCACTTTACATCTACTCGCCTTACACAGTGCAGTCTACTACCGTTAAAAACTTGGAAGGGTCCTCGTGACTCCTGGTTAGTGCCCCCTGTTTTTCATGTAGTTACTTTCCGGCTGTAGTGCTACTGCACATTTACGTACAAAGTAGTGTGGGACCGGTCTTAGTCTCAGACTTGTATCCCGGAATATAAATGGATCAAAAAAAAAAAAAAAAAAAAAGAGCAGAGAAAAGATTTACGGCTGCTCCGATCTCTGGTCCTCCTAATTCGTGGGAAATGTTGTGGTCGGGGACGGGAAGGAGATTGCTGAAATAATTGAGAACCTGGTCGTTTTTGTTTTTGTTTCCAGTGACTTTGGAACTGGCAGGGCCACTTGCTACCCATTCTACAGCGAGGACAGCGAGTGTCAAGAGGGACGCCGGCATTGGACGCCGGAAGATGCATGGTGGGATACGATGGTAGTCCGAGTCGGACTTGAGTACGCCTGCCCAATTACATTCCTTTATACATTTGGTCCCATACCAGAAGTACAGATTGGTCCTGTAGAGTACTTCTGTCAGTTCTATCTAGAAGGTATTGTAGTCAGAGGCCCCGATTGGAGGCATGGACGTCGTACTATTCATCGAGACGAAATGATCACAAAAACGTTGTGATAGCCTGAGCCGTCTACGCGCAACGCCCAAGAGTATCATACAAACTCGCCCGATCCGACCCGGAGTCGTCTTGATCGGCTATTGGGGACATGCTCTAGCTCTTCCACGTTTCGGACGATTTTAGTCCACTGCGCTGATTGAAGCAGCCCCTCGAGAGGCTTAAGTGCCCCTGCAGTGAGCACATCCAGCACATCCAGCTGGTAGCACACAAGACTGGTCTACAGGTGGCGTCCATATGTTTTCATTAAGATCACGTTCAGAACCGACATGCCAGCGACTGCGACCAAATATCGCGTACTACTCAGTGCTAAACGCGCGGAGCCCCGAAGAAGCCATACTGGTGGGCGAAAGCGATCGTAACACCGTGACCACAAGCCCGTTTTCACAAGTATTGGATGGTGCGTGAAGCGTACCACGTGAGAGCGACGATGCGAATGACAATGCACCTCTGATTGCTTTGTCTGATTGCTTTGTCGTGTGGCCGATCAAATCGATCAAACATGGTATCGAAGCTTGATGCATGCCAAGTGAGTCCGAGAACTGTACTATGAATAACTTACAGGCATCCACCTGAGTCGTGATCTACATGCCCTTTCGTGATAATACCACCAAGTGCTGCTCTTCTTCAACCGCGGGACCCAAGGCGGGACCACTACGGGACTTCTGAGGCTCGAACCGGCCTGTGTGGCACACTGGAATTTACGTTGAGGGCCCCTAAATCAATCATCAGATTCCAGACCGTCCCGCGCGTTATGAATGCTATACAGAAAGAGGCACGTCACGGGATCGATGGCTTAGCTGTACAAGTACTGTACGTACCCTGCAGCGCCTTAATTTGAAGCCCCGCCAATCGTGCCAGCCCCATCTATGTCTTCTCCGCAGACCTCTTGTAGTATCTTTTCGAGAGACTCGTTGTCCAACAACCGGTCTGACCCGCCCCCACACGTGCCCCTACCTGTCTCGCGGCGAGTCGAAAAGCGGAGTACGCATCCTCGACGCGGCCCCGCGCGTGATTTACGAGCACGCCGGCGGTGCGCACGTCAGGCACGTATAGCCGGATCCGCGAAAGACTGGCGCGCAAGTCGCGTGCACACGCACTGCGAAAGCCTTCGTCTAGCACCGTAGCCTCAGCGGCCGAGGCCGGGCGCCCCGTGAAGGCGCGCAATGGGGCGCAGAGCGGCTCCGATGCGGTGGAAATGACGGTCTCGCAGGCGCGCTTCAGGTCCTGGTCGATGCCCTATGACGGAGTGGACCCATGTAAGGATGGGCATAAGGTCAACAAAAGGGAGGAGACACGTACACGCTTTGCGTCAGAGAGTTGTTCTGCACGAACACCGGGGAGGGATGTGAACAGCGCGCCCGGTAGGAGCGTCGACGTGCGCGACAGCACGGAAGATAGGGTGTCTATGGTGATAGCTTTTCAGTAAATCTCCCAGCTCCTGGGTGACCCGCATAGGCCAAAGAGTGTGCACACCTGTCATACTGTATGAATCAGCTCCTCCTGCTCGGGGCTCGTCCTTCTGCGCGAGGTCGACGTTGCGCGCGATGTCCCTCAGGATAAGCAAATGACGGACAAGGAATAGCTGCCCGTCAAAAGCGCTCTTCGTTCCAAGCGAGTCTGCAGCATTTAGCAAAGAAGCACGACACAGGCTCACGGCCTCCTGGGCGAGGTCGTTGAAAATGGCTGGCTGAGTAGTTTGCACAACATGCGCTCAGGACTGACGGACAGTTGAAGAGCTCTAAGAAACTTACTTGAACAAAGTCGTGTAGCTGTGAGAGCACCCAGACGGTCTTGGAAACTGTTGGGAACCAAGTCTCTCGCTGGTTGAGCCCCGCGCCTTCAAATAGACGGCTAGTGCTCTGCTTCTCACGAATTTCGTATCCTGTCGGCGTTCCCTGTGTGGCTACACTAATTATCAGAGAAGGCTCAGCAGACAAAAACGATGATACTCGCCAACGAGCTTATCTGGATATGCGAGGTCTTGGGCAGTCGGCGTATAGTATCGTATCTCTGACTGTATCACCGACTGAGCCTTGAAGAATAGTCTCGTTTGTGCGTCTTGCAGAACCATCTGCAGTAGTTGTTGAATATGTAACCGACCAAGCTCGTCGCTCTTCTCGCCGTCCTCCTCGATCTCGTCGTCGATCGGCTGATCGAGCACCATCAATGCTTGAAGCACTGTGCAGACCTCGCAAAGGACGGTGAGCCGGGGCTCGTGTAGGATTCGAGGACGCAGATCGTCGTAAAGATAGTCGCAAAGCGTTTCCAGGTACTGGCTGTGGGCGAGCAGTCAGATTGATTCATCACAGGAGAGGATTTACTTACTAAAGTCGCTCCTTCCCTGAGCTGAAGAACGTACGGTACAGGTCAAACTCCTCAGTACAGATCTGTTTTAGGTAGCTGCACCCGGCACGTGTCTACATATGGTTCGTAACCATCTTTCAGGAGACCGCGCAAGAGGAAACACGCACGAGTTCGACGAGCTCTGTCCTTGTAGGATCAAGTCCGCGGATCTGCTCAGTAAGACGCGAAACAAGTAGATTCTTGCGTGCGCTAAAGTACGCGGCATGACACTCGGCTAATAGTGCTCCCAGCTCGTCGGGGTGGACACGGGCGCGACGTTCGAGCTCTCCGAGGAGAGGGGAAACCTGCCCGGATACCGTTGTGAAACGCGTGTAAAGGAGATGCATTTGGGCCGTGTCGGAGACATCCTATGTAGAGTTAAGCACACAAAGGAAAGATATACGTCGCTTCAACTCACCTGCTCAAACAGTCGTCGTGAGACATCCTGTGTGAGCGCGCGAAGCGAGCCAACAAAGTACATTTTGATGAGTGTCATCGCGCGGGTCATGCATTGCTGGAAACGCAAGAGGTAGATTTCCGCTTCCTTATAATTGCGCTGTCACAAGTGAGTGAGTGAGATTTGCCGGTGTCAAACGCATAAAACGATCGTACGTGGGATTTGAGGAACTCAATGCAGATGTCCACCCGTTCGACCATATAGAGAAAGTCCGTTTGGAGGACGAGCGACTCCCCGGGGTGATTGAGTAGGCGCGTCGCGTGTTCTAGCTCGAGGAAATATTCCAAGGTTGTCCCAATGGCCCCCTGTAACTCCACCAATCTGTCCTGAAAGACGGAGTACTATCAATCTCTCAGGCAGCCCGCTCCCGTGTCCACAAACTCACCCGTTCATCAAGCAACTTTTGGCTCGCGTGCTGGAGACTCTTTCCGCCCTCCTCCACACTTTTCCACGCATCCATCATTCCTGCAACTTCGGCGTCGACTTGGTCCGATACGGCTGACGAGTCTGTCGCACATGTCCAGGTGCTCCGAGACACGCAACAGATGCTGCCGAAAGTGCGCCTCTTGGCTATGGGCGACAGAGCGATCTATCAACGCGAACCAGTCGTAGAATTGCTGTGGAGTTTGCACTGGTTGCCCCGGGTGAAGCGCATGCGCATGCGCGCTGGCTGGCGGACGCGCGAGCGGTGTGGAAGGGCGCGAGCCAGGACCGAGTTTAACACGTTGTAGTGGAGTAGCTGGGCGTGACGCGGGACCAGTCTCTTCTGTAAAAGCCTAGAATAGTTCTTTGTTAGCTTGACATCTTAAGAAGAGCGGAATGGCGATGGGCCAACTCTGACAACAGATGGTTGTAGAACGGGTCTCAGCTCGCAGGCGGCCTTCATTGCCGCCACGCTTTTGATTTCAACATCGCCCAGTGGTGCCTTGGCCTCCCATTCCTCGATTGTGAGGGTTGATCTTGGAATTGGAGAGCGAATGTTCAGAGCAGGCGTGTTCGAACGACCGGCCGCCATCAACCAGCTTCGGTCAGCTGGCGGACCGTTGGCGGTCGAGCGTAATCTTATCTTATCTGGCTCAAAATCAACTCCCACCAGCACTTGAAATGTCTTGGTTTTCTGTCAATGAGCTTGTAACATCGAGTGGTCCTGTTGTGATCACCGATCAGCTAGCCTCCCCTGCAGATTTTCTTTTGCACCAGTTGCTATCAGAATACGTAAAGAGCTCGCCCGACGCGAAGTGCATCATCATCTCAACCGCTCAGGACCTCGTAAAGTGGAAGGCAATCTCCTCACGCTCAGTAAGTCGGCGCTGCAGTTGTCTGTGATTATATTCCGTTTACATTTATAATCAACGCAGGGCCTCAATCTGGCTCAAAAGTTAGAACAGGGCTCGATCATCTTCATCGACGTCCCGACTCAACTTCCTGACCTCTCTCTATCCGATGGTGCCTCCCTTTTACCATTGCTTGACCTCATACGAAGCTGTGTAGAAAGGCAAAATGGCGCCCAAAATACCCTTGTCATTTTTGACGAACTCGCTACGTTCGAATGGATCGGTCACTCCGCGTTGGATATCTCGCGCTTTGCTCGTGCGCTCGTGGCTTATTGCGCGAAGGCAAGTGGGAGTACCACATCCCTCTCTTGCCCTACTTCAAGACGCTTTACTTTTTCAGGGCGCCATTTCGCTAGTGGTACGATACCACATCGCCGCGTCGGGCGACCTCGATAGCGTCCTGCGGATATTGCTTCAGCTCTCAGCATACCACATCGAAGTGCTCCCACTTTCCAGCGGGAAGAGTGGTTCCGTCAGCGGCGAGGTGCGTTGAGGCTCATATACGTTCTTTGCGTTATACAACAGGCGCACGTCTACAGATTGCGTTGCACGCAGGCGTGGCCCTCCCCGGCAAGCCGCTGCGTGTCATACCGCGCAGCCAAGCGCTACAGTACCGCCTAGGGGACTATCACGCCGCATACTTCGAGCGTGGAACGGGGCATGCGGTCTTATGAGCTAGGAGTCATCGTCATCGTGTGAAGACGAGTTCGTACCATTGTTCTAAGAATCTGAGCCCTGCCGCTTCGTACGCAGCCGGTGGTACAATTTCCCACATGAGATAGGCCTGGGGAGCTGTCACTTCTCCTTTCAGAGACGTTATAAAACAAAGTCAATCACAGAAGCGAAGAACTATAACGCGAGGAACCAGCCCTCCATGTAGGTTCCTACTTTCATGGTCGTCGGGGGGCTTGTAAAGATCGTATTTTTACAACTGTGGGATATTTACATACAACATACACAGCGTTTGTCCCTTTTTCTAAGTTTACGATTACGTAGAAACAATTATCAGTCTCCTAACTCGGCCCGCCTAGAGCCCGACATTGAACTGGCCCTCGATACCGGACCAGACGTCCCACCAACCCCACCAACCAGCCCGCGATTCCTGGTGGAAACGACTACCGTGGTCCCACCACACGTCAAGCGTGGCAACGAGGCTGGGAAGTGTGCACCGTGGGTCCACAGGCTCCGCAATCTCTTTAT
>JAKELI010000833.1:0-18813 GCA_021525025.1 Lactarius hengduanensis | reverse complement strand
CAGGCTGATGATGCTGACGATATCGATGATACGGTGAGCACGTGATCCCATAGTCGTCACGGAGACTCTTTTCATCGGCTGTGGCAGACTCGCTAGAGCAACGCGACAACGAGAGGTCAAACCAACAGCACTCACGATCATTTCCCTTTGACATCGCCTTACCTGCTCAGGACAGGTGCCATCCATGTCTTTTTTAAATTCCATAGGGTGCGCGATACATCATCATGATCGTGCTCATACCGAGTGTCTCACCGACACGTATCAGACGTTCTATGCAACGCTCGGGACCCAGGGGTCCAAAGCGTTCCCCAACCCCAACCTCTGCCACTTTCCCCAATACCGACTCCGCACCTCTTCTCTCCATCTCCATCTGCGCCATCCCCGGCCACCCAGAAGCCTTTGTACCTATGTAGCCCATTCGTGGAAGCAGCGCTTGTCAAGGGTACTTCAAGACTATTGTCATGCTGCCAAAATATGTCGATATCATGGAGTGGGTAGCTGTGAACAGTGTGTCTTCTTCCCTTTTTCCATCAGTTACAGCACCTCATGGCTGACTTTAATGTATTTTTGTTTTCGTGTGAACATACAGTTTTCGACTTTTTTCAGAACCTTAACATGTTCTATGGAGTTATATCCGAATGCTGCACACAACAGTCTTGTCCTTCAATGGCCGCTGGTCCCACGTAAGTCTACGTTACGCCCAGCATCTCGAATCATCACTAATCGTGCCTTATGCACGGGAAGGTTGAACTATACTTGGATCAATCAAGATCGAAAAAGTGTTCAATTACCTGCTCCAACATACATAGATTATGTTATGACTTGGGTACAAAACCTTCTCGACGATGAGAATACTTTCCCGACAAAGTCAGGTATGTTAATAATTTCCCCATCTGCAGAAGCACATGTTCACACTCGCGCGCCCTTCTATTAGGACAAGACTTCCCTGCTTCTTTTCCATCGACCATCAAGCACGTCTACCGTCAACTCTTGCGGGTGTTTGCGCACATATACCATGCACACTATTCTCAAATTCTTCACCTGCGTTCCGAGCCGCACTTCAACTCGCTCTTTGCACATTTCCTGGCATTTGGCCGTGAGTACGAGTTACTTGATATCAAAGATGTTCGAGGCCCCCCCAATGCGCCAGCTGTCGGCATCGGCGCCCTGTGGGAGCGCTGGAAAGAAATGGGTATTCTTGAGTCGTGATCCCCGGACGATGGGTTGTTGTTGTTGCAAGCTGTCGGACCTATGTTCCAGCGGTTAAAGCGAGATATGTGAACATTGTAGGAAGTTGGCACCTGTTATTTCTCGGCACGAGTTACATACCCATACCCACTTACACTGCACCCGACATGTTTACTTGTACGTGGTGTCACTAATCGCCTTCAAGCGCTTGAGTGCCACTGCCGTTACACCTTACCCATTTGTCTCTATAAAATTTGGAAGCGGTCCAGACTTAACTCGTGGCTCCACGAAATTGTTGCCTTGGGACCTTCGTGCGATAAGAACCTAACGGGGACTCGACTATCCCCCGGGGTTGTCCGGTTATTCGTACCGTGTATTGATCTCCAAAAGGCGAGCACATAATTGAGTTTCTCTCACTCACGACTATGGCTTCGGACCCCCGCCCTGAGTTCTGTCGATCGGTAATGTCGCCGCGATGGCCCTTCGATTGGGGACTGCCCGTGATTCTGGGGCAACTGGGGACTTGTTCCTCTTCTAGCAACGGTAGCGCAGAAGAGCTTGATGGGAATAAGACGACTGCGGACGGGTATGTATGTATGTTTATCTCTTGGAGAAAACGATGGCCCGGGGATTGTCGTCACAACATCACCAGAATTTGTGGCCTCTTGGCTGTAAGTTACATTGGCCCGGACGCAGATGTGCCGGAGCAATTGTGATATACCAATACTACTTTTTTCTGAAGGAGATAGTATAAGAGCTATTGTTCCCACTAGCCTGAGGTTCTTGGGAAACGACATTCAGTTGCTGCCCCCGAACCAGACTGAGGGGGACGCGCAACATATTACGAAAACTCTACTAGGCGTCTGACGCCAGGTGACAAACCCCTTCGCATTATTGCTAACTTGAACGATTAGGAAGCCTGATGGACGCGGGCTTAACATACTACAGTATTAGCACTCTCCAAATGTAGTCTCGGCTATGACCGGGATAGGGTTGAAGAAAGAAAAGAAAAAAAACGACATTGCTAATTTTGATCCCCCACGTTGTCCACATGGCGATGGTTCATTGCACTTTCCCTAGTTGTTGGGAATATGCGTCAAGGAGGCTCCTCACAAGCTTGAGACCTTGAGGTGTGGCATTTATTGTTGGTGTTAGCTAGTTTTGAGCATTTGGATTTTTGGCTTCTCCCGACTCACAAGACAAGATCATACCTATTTATTTATTTTACCAAGGCATTCTGAAAACTGTACGGCTGTAAGCATTAATAACCATGGTGAAGCCGTGGCAATATCACAACTGCAACGAGATGATCATTGTCACTGTATGTCGTGGTTCATGTTTTCAAATCAAGCTTGTCGGGGCGTTGTGTCCGTCCCCCGCACCCGGGCCGCTCGTATCCTTCGTTTCCCACTCGCACTGCGAACGCGCGCGCCTCGAAGACTCCATGCATGGTACCATCTACGCTGCATTATCCCGATCATTCTCTTGATCTATGCATGTGCCTCAGTGCCTTCATTTCTGTCTATCAGGACCTGTGCTGAAGCGATCAGGAATCCGTGACGTTACTGACTCGCAGGCTGTCCACAGTCGTGCCTGTACTGGTACACCCTTCCGTTGGCACCACTGTGACTGGGCGCGAGGGACAAATAGTACCAGAGTAGTATAGTTCAAACGTTCAACGTTCAAGCTTCAAGCCACACTATAGTCCACACGCTTCCGGCTCAAGTGCCAGTGCACAACACATGTGCACGCTTCTACTCAAGCTTCTACTTCGTGTACGCTTTGTAGTCAACGTTTCGAAGTTTCAAATTCCAGCACCCATGCGAATCAATGCGATCGCCGGGTTGGTTCTATATCCGGAAGACTCTTGTATCGAGCAAACACATGGATATGTGCGAGTGACGGAACTGACTGCAAGCGCTGTTAAGGTGATATCACACCCGTTCATTCCAGAGAACAATGAATCCACTCACCGGAGGATTGAGAACCAGGCTGTCTCCCATTCTCGCTCCTTCCAGGTTGCGACAACGAACCTGTGCACCTCCGAACCTGCTTCTCTCACAGCCGTCTCTTCTTTTTCTGTTCCACGGGTGCTACGAATTAAGGACGCCTCGGTGATACCCCAATCAGTGAGGGCCGGAAGGCAAGCAAGGAGCTGCGATGGCGATGGAGGTGGTGAATTTTCTGGGTAGCCGGTGAACCCCCACAAGCCGTCTTGGAGTAGACGCGGCTCGATGAGAGGAGGTAAGTTAGGGGGGAGAATGGGCAACACCGTCCATATCAAGTAGTGTTCGATGAACGAAGGGACTAGAGTTGGTCAACAACAGACGGGCCACCAACACAGAAGCGCGCACGCTTACCCGAGTATGGCCAATCATTCATGATAATGCTCACCAACTGCGAAGGTGTGTCTGCCGTGAAATACGGTTTGGTACCCGATGGAATGGGAGGCAGACCCGAGTCGAGTAAAGTGACCATACTGCAGTCGACGTCACTGCCAACAGTCGTTACTGGTGAAAATAGACGAGACGGAATTTTCGAGAGGGTATCAGCCCTTCCCCACTGGAGTCGGTAACTGCGAAGGTAATTTGCTAGGGAGCCATAAAAAGCATAGCATTTCGGCGAAAACTCGATTACCCATGCTCCCATACTGCTCTTGATGCCTCCAGCCCAGCGCTCGTACCGCTGCTGGAGTTTCTTGTCGCGCTTGAGCGACCCAAGATCTCTGATAATGCCGACTTGAGGACCCTCGTCAAGTGATACGACACACCAGACATACCCAGAGTTCACGAAAGTCTTGAGTTGTTTCCAGGTGAATTTTGCGGGGTAATGCACAACCAGCTCTTCCTTCATGGGGGGGCCTTCACCTAAGGGGACAGTCTGTGGGCATTGTACATCGAGGGTAGTGGGGTAATCGGCGGTCATAAGTATATTCGAGGCAGGTAAAAGTGGTGTGGTGGTGTGTGAACGCGTTCACCACGCCTTGCAAAGCACCATGAATAAATACTGGATAAACTCTTACGTGGCAAAGGTACAAACCAAATACTACAGCAGGTTCCATATCGATAGATACCCGTCATTTCGAATACACAAGCGGACTTCTGAAACGTCAGAGCGGGGTTCATAATTAAGCGAAGGAAAACGTTATTTGTAAATGGGTTAGTTTACGGAACTGGGGTTATAGAATAGTTATCTTCCAAAACCAGGGTTATGGAATAGTTATCTGCTTATGCTATCTCAACCTCTTCGCGACCGACCCCTTCTGTTTAGTGTCTCTTCCAAACCTTTTGCTTCGATGGTTTGCCGGCATATTTCCAGTGAACTCAAAGAGTTGGCCCTATCAATGTCCCTCCAGGGGCTGCGTGACTTGGAAATCAACGAATACACAGGGATTAGTGTGCCGACGCTCAAGAGATGGCACGGCCAGTATCGCAAGACAGGGGAGATGTTTCCCCGCTGTCAATCGACAGAGGTCGCCCGCGCGTGCTCACTGCTATACAAGTAAAGGTATGTACGCAATATCTTGGTCCTGGATGTTGTCTCACTCTCACAGTTCCTCCGCGACACCATTGAGCGTCAGCCTGACATTGCGCTCATGGAGCTGCAGACGGAGCTTCGGGAAGCTTGCAACATTGAAGTGTCACGTCAAACGATTATGCGTACCCTCCAAAGGGAGGGATACACAATGAAAACGGTGCGTCTCCGTCCGCCAGCCTCATCACTCTCATAACATCAATCATAGGTCTCACGCCACGCTCTTGAGCGAAACGAACAAGACCGCGAGGAGTACAAGAACCTCATCGCTACCCATTTCCGCCCAGAACAACTGGTCTTCGCCGATGAGAGCCATTTCAACTGACTTACCCTGAGGAGGCCGTACGCGTGGTCAATTCGTGGCGAGCGTGCTCGCCGGAACGAGTTTTTCCATCGTGGTACCAAGTATTCAATACTCCCCGCTCTCTCCCTTGACGGGATCTTGCATCTCGAGGTCGTCGAGAATGCCATTACTGGCGACCTTTTCCGGCGATTCGTTGAAGGCGTCCTTCAACGCATGAACGAGTGGCCATTGCCCAACTCGGTTCTTGTCATCGACAACGCTTCAATCCACAAGGTGGAGGGGATTCGCGAGCTGGTTGAGGGACACGGCGCGCGCCTCATCTACCTCCCCGCGTACTCGCCAGATCTCAACCCGATTGAGCTGGCCTTCTCGTCCATCAAAGCCTGGCTGCGCGCAAACCGTGCTCGCGTCAATGCGGAGCTTGCGTCCGATGCCGGCGACGTTTACAATTCACTCTGGGAGGCCGTCCATTCTGTCACACCGGATGATGCAAAGGGCTGGTATGGCCATTGCGGGTACCGACTTGCTCAACAACTCGCTCCTTAGTTTACATGTACCTACTATTATTTGTGTGCTGGTTTCTCAGACTGTTTGTAGAACAATGGAACATCGAATTGTGTAAAGAAATATACATCGTGTAACGTCTACCACGGACGTTTGCCTGACTTAGGCGTCTTGGGTTGTGGCGATCCGATTTGAGTAGTAGAGTCGGTTAGCAGGGGTCTCGGGATGACGAGCTGGATGAGGGAATAGACGTTCCTCTGGTCCTGCTCTATATCCGTGAAGATCGTCTCCCTGTTGAACTCCGACGGGTAGATCGGAAAGGATCTTCAAGTCATCCCAAGAGTCGTGATCGACGACGTAGAAGAAGGTGTAAGGGCGTGCGACTCGTTCGTTGAGGTAAAGGAACACTCGGTGACACGTAGCGTCCAAAGGATATTCCACTGCCCACGGGGGACTCGGGATAAGTCACGGGGATCCCTGGTCTAAGGGGATATGCCGGACGACTCACTTAAAGGGGGGAATTCCCTCTAGCGTAGATGAGAGTAGGAAGAGTGGTATTTCGAAGAAGACCAAGATACCGTTCTTGGTCTTCACTTAGAACTACTTATACAGGTACGCGCGGGCTTTCAAGCGCCGCTCCAAGTACTACTAGCCTATAGCGTAAGTAGAGCAAACCCTAGTACAGCTATCCTAGTAATGAGTCATGATCCGATCCGTATCGTACACAATCACCTGCACCAGAGCTTACCCGGCTGACTGATTCACTAAGTCCATGACTATATGCTGCTGACGCGGTGTCATACCCTCGTACGTCAGTGTCCACTTCCGGGCTGAAACTCTCCGTTAGTCCAAATCGTAACACATCAGGTGCGTCAAAACCACTGGGGAAAAGCTACCGAGCGTATCTATGGTGCATTTTGTGTTGGGAGGCCGTGGGACAGCTGACAAAGCTATCTCACACCTCGTAACTTACGACGTTGCCCTGTAACCATGCCCACCACCTGCCTCGTCGTCGTCCTCCTCGTCCTCCTCGTCTGTGTCCACTCCATCGAGCCACTCCAGGATCATTTCATCATCTCTTTCTTCCCTGATGGATTGGCCTTCCTCTGAGTCTGACACGCCCATATTGGTCAAAGGTGAGTCGCTTGCAGTAACGCTGCCGACGCCGACGATGCTGCCTTCCTCTAGAAAACCGAGAGGGAAGAGGAATCTGTCCCGGCAAAACTCAAGGAGACGGCGGGCGCTGTCTTGTCTCAGCCACCCAAATGTCGCAAGGAGCTCGATCGGAAGTGAGTAGAGATCCACCGCGTCTTCAATACCTAGCTCAACTAATTCTTCATGTAGATCAGCGTAGCTCGGGCCAACAGCTGGGTGATGTGTGTCCATGAGCCGTAGCACGTTCCACAGCGACGGCACACTCCAGTTTCCGACGCAATCGAGAAGGACAAGAAGGACCGATGGGTCCAACGCTTGCGAAGGGAGCGGCACGTGGGGCCCTGGTACACATGGCATTGCAGGCGGGGGGGTCGTCGCTCGGATCCGACGGACCTAGAACGGGTGACGAGGGTATGTATATTGCTTGCGTCGCTGAGCTCCCTCGGACCGGTGTAGGTGTAACGTTGGGACCCGATGGGCATGGAGCGGGCGGTGACAAACCTGAAGAGGCTGTGTATGTTGCTTCCACTCCAGAGCTCCCTGCAGCCGGTGCGGGTGTAATGTTGACTGAGACGTGCACCTCGGGGGTTGTGGGCGCAGTTCGAGATTTTTTGGTTGGTGGGTAGTCAAATTTCTTGACATTCGGTCGGGTATACTTGGTCGCCTTCCCGAGCGACTGGAAAATAGGTGAGTTTCGTTGCGCTTGCTCGATGATGTACTGCTCACTATATGCTTCGCCCACAGAGTCATTTCCTCATACGTCACCTCATCGTGCCCCCCTCTCTCTTTCTCTCCTGACTGTGTGACCACGCAAAATGTCTTCTTTCCCGGCCGGGAATGCTCCTGACACAGGAGGTGCTGCTGCAAATGCAGGAGGTGGTCCAGCATATCCGGCGTTGGCTCCGGGGGAATGTCGTCTTCCCGACGGCGCTTCCCCTTCCCCTTGGGGCCATGTGCCTTCGATGCTCTCGCGCGTGCGGATTCATGCTGGAGGCATGCAGAGGTCAGTGAATATTTTTCGTCACAGCTACATGTCATGCTTACCATATTCTTGACTTCCATCGATACCGCGCGTGTCCGCGCCGATCGCACCTTTCCCAGCAGCTGGGCAATAGCGTTATTCCAGTCATACTCGGATGCAAGGTATGACATCGTGCCCGTCTCCCCACTGATCCGGTACCCCACTTGTATCTCACTACACGGCCTGTCAAAGTGACGTCGCACTTCCTCGAGGAAGTCGCGCCACTTCATGTCGGTTTGTGCGTTGAAAGTGTGCTTTATCTTGCCATCGACCACCTCAACACGGAATTCCCACACTTCAAGCGATCAACAACGACTTCCCGGAGCAAAGGTGAGCGATACTTACCTCCATTGCTGACCTCTCTGTTAGGGTAAGACCTCCCTGGCCTGGCGCCCACAGTCGACGACGAGGCAGCATCGTTCGTATCCATGCGCCCACCGGTCCTGGCCACGTCCTCGCGCCCAGAAACCGCAGGCCCAGCACCGCGGCCATGTGAGTCTTCACCAGTGGTGGCATGTTGAGTGGCTAACGGATGCGCCAGGACAGGAGCCAACGGGAGGAGCTGCAGGGTATTGTGGGTAACCCCATGGTTGCCCGGGTGCAGTACCCATGCTAGCGCCATAGGGGTGGTTGTGTGGGACTGGCGGGTATGCCGGAGGGTAGAACGTCACACCGTACGGATGTGGGTAGGTCGGTGACGCGTTCACAGGCAAACCATGCTGACCATCATTCGGAATAGGAGGGCCTGGGGGCGGCAAGATGCGAAGGCGGCAGATGCGGAGGCGGCAGATGCGGAGGTGGCAGATGCGGAGGCGGCAGATGCGGAGGCGGCAGATGCGGAGGCTGCAGAGGAGGAGGCATGTCTTGGACCTCAGGTAGTGGTGGCGATGTCGGCGGCGATGGGCCTGGAGCAGATGGCTCCGACACACGAAGAATAACTCTACGCACGTTGGATTGCGGCGGCCTAGACTGGTCATCTATAGCACGCTCACTTTCACGGTTACGACGAGTAGGAGGCATCACGAGGTATGTTTATGTTTATGATACCTTCGATATCAAAGCCACATTTATACTTTTGGATTTCAGGGCTCGCCTTTGTGTTCTCGTCATTGAACCCTCCCCCTTTCCTCCTACCAGCGCTCCGTCTCAAACCCTCAAACACTATGGTTGTAAGCGTATCCAAACAACGAGGGTAGCAATGGGATGCCGCTGACAATGCTAGCGATGTCGGCGGCCGATCCCCTGACCTCAATTCATTCACCACATATACAAGCCATGTTTGCCCGACCTTTTCTTGACTACCCAACATCTGTAATATATACACTCAATATGACTATTTCTCCTATCCCGTCGGATTCCTCCCCGCGTGGACTTAGCATGGTGCCCTTTTGCATTGCGCGTTGCGACTTAGTCTCGAAAAAACTGTCTTGAAAATGACAAGTGGATTATATAAATCCATTATTTAATTACTATAATTAGTTTGTGTGGGAAGAAAACTCGGCATGGTCGGCGAAATACCCGTTCAAATCCCGCCTATGTGTGAAAAATGGTCGCTAGGTATCTATCGATATGGAACCTGCTGTAGTGACAACAGTGTGACAACCCATACAGTACCAGTACCATCGGGGTGTATCCCTCCCATTACCTTAGGCTTGCTATCATTCTCGATGCCCACAAGGCAGGCTCGGGGGGGCTCTTCCACCAGGACCCGTCGTGCTTACCCACGGCGTGGCCTCAATCCAAACCATGCTGCAGACCTAGGCTCTGCCAGTGATCGGCGCTCTCCCGGCGGGAATGGAAAGTTC
This sequence comes from Lactarius hengduanensis, assembly GCA_021525025.1. NCBI lineage: Eukaryota > Fungi > Basidiomycota > Agaricomycetes > Russulales > Russulaceae > Lactarius > Lactarius hengduanensis. The sequence goes on along the minus strand of JAKELI010000833.1, from coordinate 9,302 downwards.
GAACATATTCCTTCAATCAGTCGTAGCAGCGGAGTCGACCCTGGCGGTGATATGTACGTTTACGTCGTCCGATTTTTGGAATTTCTTTTTAGATACAGATAGGCTGAAAGACCATCGGGTCCAGGAAGAATATCGCCTGTTCCTGCAGCAGAAGGTGATAAGCTTTGGCTATGTTGTGGCCGTACTCATAACGGGATGACCCAAGCTCGATGCCTATTGGAAGCTGTATCCTTCGTTGTCGAGTTTCGGAGAATCCGATGTCCAAAAATCTGACGCGGAAAGTAACATCCTGATCCAATTTCGTCTGTTCTTCCCACTATAACGCCATTCACTGGCCTTAATTCACGATGTATATCTCTAGGAAAGCTTCGCGAAGGTGTTTCGGCTTCCCGTCGCCATGACCAATTCGCAGTTGAAGGTACAGTAACCGGTAACCTTTTATACTCTATTGAATTCCTTGTTTTACCAGCTTATGAGACGTCTCTCTTCCTGTCTATCATCTTCCAATCACACGTGCAAACAACGTCAATCCTCTCTCATCTCCTTCCTGATCTCTACTTATCTATTGAACACCCCCCGAATGGATCATCCTCCCTTACGGTCTTGCTGGCATCCCTTCACTCCCTCGACATTTATTATCCGTCCCAGCGGGCATTCCTCGAATTATCCAAGAACCTTCCTCCGTCATTCACTCTTCGAAGAGATCATGAGGTTTGGCTCCGTGAGCTATCGAGTTCGCTGCGGAGAGGCAGATACGCACAGTTCGGGCGACTGACTCAACCGTCGTCCCTTGCACTTCTAGCCGCTTGGCCCGCATCCGAAACGCCGGATCAAAGAACACCCCCCGTTCATCAAGATCCTGATCTTCGTCTGCTTTCGTTCCAGACGCTCGTAAATAGCCTTCGAACTCATCTCCGCCTTTCCGCTTGGCGGATGCTCCGAAGCGCCTATCGCGAGTTTGCCCTCCCATTGTCAGACACGACTGCCTGGCTATCTGGTGTGCTACTTTTGGAAAGAGAGACGGAAAAGCAGGAGGATCTACGAGGTGGTGACCGTGTACAACTCTGGTTCGCCCTCAGAGAGAACCTCGGAGAAGTTGGAAGGAAAGGTAATAACGGAAGGTGGGCAATTACAACTAAAAAGTGACTCCCGTACTGTCTATCTCTCAAGCTTTACTTTACCCTACTTATCGTATCACCGGTATCACCGGTCGAATCCTGCGCAGTCGATGTCCGTGTTGTATAATCCTAACTGCAGTGATCCACGACGACCTCGAGTCCGTCCGAAAAAAAAAACCACTACCAATGAGGGATATCACGACCCAGTCAAAGAAACCTTGTCGATCAAGTCGGCGAGTTTGTCAGCTTCCTTGTCCGCCTCGTCTTTCTTTCCTGCAGCCCCGCCAAATTCGCTGCCTTCTTCTGCGTCTTCGAGGACTTCCTCTTCTTCTTCCTCCTCTTCTTCATCCTCGTCACTGAAAACGAATTTCCCGCCCCTCGCAGTGAGATTCTCTATCAAAGTTATAGTCGCTTCTTCATCCTCTTCTGCATCATTTTCCTGGAATTCGATCCTCGTAACTATCTTGAGATGGGTTCCAATCGCTCCGGCAAGCACGGAGACCGTGGCGTTGTCAAGATTGTTATTCTGAAGTTGCAACGTCCGGAGTAGGGGGTTTGATCCTTTTGCTAATGTATCGACGACCTGCGGTATTTCGCCTTCCTCCGATAGGATGCAGTCAGAAAGGTTGAGAGTATGTAGGTCCGGCCATGAAGACAAAGCGGCGGCAAATGCCCGGTCGCCTGGTTGCGAAAGCGTATTGTCTTGAAGGTCGAGCACCTCGAGGGCAGCATTCTTTGCGAGTCCTTCCGCAAGTACGACAGATCCGTCCATACGGATCCCGTTCTGCGGCATGCGCACCTCAACGAGTGTCCCGTGTGCTGCAAAGGCTTCCGCCCAGGCTGGAGCAGAGCCATCTTCGAGGCGGTTGCGACCACAGATGATAGTGCGCAGGCTACTGCGCCCTTCAATTGGTATGACCTTGCGTACCGCAGCATTATCGCGAAGTGCATTAGCAATCACGGCGCCCCCTTCGGGTCCAAGTCCATTGTTATTGAGACGGAAGATTTGGAAGGAGGGATTTTTCGAGAGGAAAGGTACAATAGGGTCAACAGAACGACCGCCAAAAGCATTGTCGGAGAGGTTAATTTCTACGAGGTGTGCTTTATCGATCAGCGAGTCGCAGATTGCGGCGAGCGCAATCGGGATTTCTGTGATGAGTCGTCCCGTGAATATGTCAGCGAAATCTACGACCTTCACGGTCGACGATGATTGGCACACGTTCGAAAAAAAAAGACGAAATGTGGTGTACCTTGATTTTCGAGGCCTTGTTTAGTACTTCTGCGAGGGCCTGAGCTGCACCGACACCAATGGTGTTCCCACATAGGTGAATCTCCTCAAGTTGGGATATATTTGGTTCAATTTGTTTTAGATAGGGCTCTATGTCTTCTCGGGTGTTGAGCTTCAGCCCAAGACCTTCAATAGAGTAGTTCATTTAGGATGGGAGCGATATCGTAGCACTGCACGGGGAGCAAGAGACGCGTTGAAATAGTACGTGACTGGGATGGCACAGGTCCGTGAGCCGTGGGAGAATCATGTGGCGCAGTTGTGGCGTTCCACGTACCACGTATATTATACAACAAGGAGGGTAAATTACTCCGAGCACAGCGGGTCGTTTTTGCGACCACTGACACGGACTCTTGAGTCTTGGCGGGGCTTATCATCTTCATACCAGCACAAAAAAAAAGAGACTAGTCACCAAATATTTGCAGAAGTGCGTGAAGACTTGGGAGAGTCTTCCGCACTTTCAAGGAGATCAATAAAAATCGGAAGTGTGTCAAATTTGCACTAGTTTAGTACGTAGTGGTTGCGAAGTGGTAATACAGGAAAATTGTTCAATATGTTTTTATGGCTGTATGATTGTATCCAAAAAAAAGCAATGTTGTAAACTTACGGGAGGGAGCACATTTCAGACAGGACGCAAGAAAAATATTGACACCCGGTGAGTGCCACGAATCATTGGAAGTAAGGTAATCGGAAGATTCACTCTTGGATTCACTAGCGGGAAGTCGTGGGAGACCAAACTGTGCGAGACTCGAGAAGTAATCGCCGCTCTCCAAGTCTGATGGCGTGGACACCACGGGCGAACTTGTGCTTGAGTCTGAGTCGGTGTTCGACGACTGACCTGCGAGGGCTTCATTCCACATATTGCGCCAAGTTTTCGCTCTTTCGGGGGACGAAAGCTGTTCTCTTGGCCCTCCTGGCCCGTATCCACGGAAAAGTGGGTGGTCCTGCGAGGACGGTGTCGATTCAGGGATTGTGAAGCCCTTCTTCAGCGCTTGTGGCAAGACGGTAGGGGCTTCGGCATTGATCATGTATGCATCAGCAAAGGTATCGTCACCAAGGGTAATTATGCCACGTGCGATAGGGTCTTCAAGTTGATCACAAAGGCCAGGTCCTTGGGATTGGGCGGGGTTCAGATCGTGATAAATAGAGACGGCGAGTTCCGCTCCGGGATGGAAGAGGGAATTAAGACGGTTTGCACTAAGTGGCTGCATTAGGAGCTCCGGAATAGCGTCTGCAACCGCGATGAGGCCGTCCTTTAGTCCGGCAATAAACACAGGTCGGTCACCCTCCAGGAGCTCGACGGTTACATCGCCTGCAGACAATTGAGCATTTGGACCGCGAAGGAGCACATGATCGATGTGCATTTCTTGTGCTGTACCGTAAAGGTAAAAGGGCATTTTCGAAGGATAGGTTGGGTCGAGATAGCGAGAACTCAGCGGTCTGTATTTGAGGACGCTGATCTTTGTAATCTGCCCCTCAGAGACAGCGCTTATCCTTCAAGTGCGTCATATCAGTGACGTCTGCGATCACAGTGTTAATTTAAACAACGTACCCCTCGGCTGTCAATTTGGAAATCATACACCTGAAAAACATCCTCTTTATAATGGTGGAAAGGTCCTCCCCTTTTAACGTCCACGCCACGTAGGTAGCTGTAGGATCTGCTCTTTTCGCTTCGATGTAAGCCTTGAGACCAACACCTGATAATTCTCCGTTCAGAATGCATTGTTGACGCTGACTTGATGCACCAAAATAGGGCATGTGGACCAAGCTAATCGGACCATTTCCCTGCAGAACGAACGCCCTTCGAGCAGGTACGAGTCGGTTACGTTCTACAGAAATCTGTTGGCGCGAAATTATGTCACTCCAAAGATCGCCGTTACAACGCACTGGGTCACACCTTAACTTCTTCCTCTGCGACCTCGCGAAATGCATTGGCGAGAATGTGCGCGAAGTCGGCAGCGAATGGGGACATAGAGACGTTCACAAGGACGAAAAGGTCTTCTTGTCCACTAAGGTCGATGCGTCGCTTGAACTTTGTAAGGCATTTTCCATATCCTTCTTGTGACAGTTTGCTTGACATGATGATGACTTTCTGATCATCGAGTTTTTCGGACATAGATTTGAACGAAAGTCTGTTGTAAATGCGGGCGTTGAGATCATTTGCCTCCCAGATGTCTTCATTGGCGACGCCGCCAACACGGAAATTGCATGCAAAGGCGTTGACCACTAGGTCCGAACCCATTTGACGCATGAGAGCACATGCTTTGGGGTCGTTGGCAAGCTCCTCCCGGGTGCGCTTGAGGAGAACGTCTCGTATGTAACGGCGCTCCTCGTCTACACCATCTGCAGATGCTCCTGGCCCCATTTCGCTGGGTAGCATTCGGAAGGGGACAACTAGAAGATCTGGGTGGTCAAGCGACATGGTAGCCCAGTGGCAATACATCTTGTAGTGAGTGTTTTCCTGTAAGTATGGCGACATAGACTGAGGTCACAGGATTTTACCTTAGTGGATGCGAAAACAGATTGTCCTAGAAGGTAGCCGAAGCCACCGCTGTGAAGACCAATGACTTCGTGACCAAGCCACGCAGATACAGGCGCTGCACCTGGTTTGCTGATGATAATGAAATATCCGTACTTAGCAATCGACGCATGTCGCAAGGATTGGGACTGGGACATACCTTCCCTCGACACCATAAACACCCATCTTCAGACTCTCGTCCTCAAAACCTATAACGGGACTGTTCCAGGTGACCATGTACCTCAGTCGACCGTCCTGGTAACATAAGGCGCCTGCGGGGTATGGTGTATAACCACTCTTATGAGGGTCGAGGGTAACGGAATCCGCATGAGATAGGTGGCGTAGCTCGTTTACAGTGTGTGCGTTGACAAACAACGTTGGGTCGTCAAGATGACTTTCGCTGCCTGTGAGGCCGGGATTTGGGACGAGCATCGACCTAAAATAGCCGCCCCAGGCTGCATCTGCGTGTATCAAGAACGACAACCCTTGCTGTTGATACTTCCGCCGTAATACCAGGATTTGGGAGAGAGGGTCAACGGAACCATGCTCTGTGGTGCCCATAATCACGACGATGGCGTACACTGCCTGGTGGTGCTTTACGCGGTCTGCGAGGAGGGTGTCTAGGGCCTGACAATCTATTCGCGCTTGTTCGTCGACGGGGACGCATATCATGTTTGTCGATCCTATGCCAGTGATTGCTTTTGAAGCCGGGTGAGCTTTCATCTCCAGCGGCTTGGAAGCCGAAATGGATAACTCACCTGCACCTTTCGGCCACGAGTAATGCGTAGTTTTGGGGCACATGTACTGTGGTGGCTGCTCAATCCCGAAATACTTCTCAAGGTCATCCTTTCCCGTAGTTTGGATGAGATAATCGTTCAACACGGCCTGCAAGGCTGGAGTGGAAAGCCCGAATGTTTCAGAAATGCGAGTTGTGAGGGAGACTACTTCGTCTGGCGCCAGGTTGAGAAGTTCCCAGGCGTCACACTCGGCGAAAACCTTTTCTTTTCCGGTGCAAAGCCTGACCCTGAAATGTGCAGCAACATGTGCAAGGGATGATTCACTGTCGACTGCTCTCTTCAAGGCTAGTGGATAGAATTTCAGGTTTCGCGCTGTGCACGAGTAAGTCCAGAGCTTGTGAAGATACGGTATGATAATGCTCACCGACCCTGGTATAGCAGGCACATCAGCACTCAAAAAGGTATCATTACTATCAATTCGAAGAGCTCACCACATCGATTCTAAGTTTGCAACGGAGCCGTCACAGGTGATATGTCCCCACGCCGTCGGGCGGCCTTGTTGTGGCTTATCACCTAGCTGAATATGAAACCCCAGCATGTTGCAGAGTTGTTGCCCAACGTCGTGTTCGATGACATGGGTAATAGGGCCGCCCTCTGCGCCGACGTTGTTGGGATTGTACATGAGTCCCATAATGTATCCAAGGGTAGCGGGCATGGAAACATCAGCCACCATGTGGGCCATGTACCGGGGCGAATAGAAGGGAACGCAGTGCTGAGGGAGTAGACTAGAAAGGAGAGTGAGAGTGGTCCTCAGTTTGGACATACTCTCCTTGAACGCAGAAGAGGAGATGGCTTCCGCGTCGACGAACTTCTACGAGAGTAACAGAATGAGATCGTCAACTATCGCCGAGAAGACGAATACAAACTTCATCTTCTGGGGAAAAGTTCCTCCTGCACTGTATGACATCGTTCAAAATAGTTTCCACAGATGTCATGAAGTAGTCGGCATTCTCAGCCTTGGGGCCTAAAAACCAGGCGCAGGCTGCGTTGTGGGTGTCTCTCAACGAGCCTGGAGCAGGGAGTGGTCTCAAATTCGCAGTGTCGTGACCGTCCCTCGATGGGAACAACAAGCTGAGACGGGGAAGCCATTTGGCTACGGAAACAGGTAAGTTTGACGGAGGGATGCTCGGTTTCGACTCCATGCAGATGATTGTGTGAAGACAATCATGTGAAGAGAAGAGGGGCGACTAGTAGCATTGAGGAGGTGCCGTTGCCAGCGATGCGCCAACAAGCAGGAACCGCTGCCAGCGATGCGCCAGCAAGCAGGAACCGCTGCAAGCGATGCGCCAGCAAGCGGGAACCGCTGCCAGCGATGCGCCAGCGAGCAGGAACCGCTGCAAGCGATGCGCCAGCAAGCAGGAACCGCTGCAAGCGATGCGCCAGCAGGAACCGCTGCCAGTGAAGAGGATAGATGCATCCCAAAGCGCATGGGGCTAACTTTAGGCTGACTCAAGACCGCGGAGATCTACGGCTCCCGTGGAGTAGAAGAATGTTTATAGAAAAAGGTGCCAAAAGCACTAACGTCCTTCCAAGTTGACACGTCGCAGTCACAGAATTTTTCCCGGTGTGCTGAGCGAGAAATTCGTACAAGTTCGCAAGCGAGTTCGCATCGCGGCCTTTCAAAGAACCTCGCACGTGGTCCAACTATTACGGAGTCCGGTTTCTTTTCCTAATTTGGAAGGACCGGGACAACTGCCTGATTCTCGAAAGACCGGTCCACGCGGTTTAAATGGGTTCATCCAGAGTCGGTTAAACTGGCCAATGACCGACTGCGGCCGTGTATAAGTTAGTGTAATAACATTTCTACATTGCTACACAAGTCGAGTCGACAGCTACTAGTAGTATTACAATCCCGAACACGAACACTGCCACAGCGCACCCGCTGTCGCCGCCGCCGGTCTGGACATCAGCAAGACAAAAAGTGACTAGAAGAACTAGATCTAGTTCCACTAGTCCCCTAGTTCTGACTAGGGCCAGGAAGGTCTGGCTAGCACTATGACAATGTCCCTAGATCTAGTCATCCGATTAGCAACCTAGATCATACTAGATCTAGGACAAAATATATAATTTAACTTGTAGTACTTGTCAGATGACATAATATCACATGTATTTGTCATTTGTCACCTATCTTATTTATTTATTTATTATTATTATTATTATTATTAATTATTAATTATTGCATCTGATCAGTGCATTATAAACAGCACTGCACAGGATTTGAACCAAAGACCATGTCAGCTGACATATTTTCCGAGTTGAACATTAACCACTACACAAACATGTCTTTACTATTTACCCTACTATATTTTATTTATGTACCAGGCCCTGCTAGAAAATCTTGTAGAGGTAGAAATCTGAATGCTAGTAGTGTTACTAGTAGAGTCATAAAAAATAGTAGAAATCAATAGAAATTTGAACACTGTTACTAGGTCTACCTAGTACTAGGCTATTCTGCTGGTGTGACTAGATCAACTAGGATGTTGTCTAGAATTCCAACAATAAAACTGGGGGTGCTGGCACGACTAGAATGTAACTAGCACTAGTCTATCTAGTCATACTAGTCACACTAGGCATTTCTAGCTGATTTGATCTTGCTGATGGATTGTCGTGGTCATGTAGTTGTTGCACTGTAGCGTCGGCGGTCCAGTCTTGTTGTGATTGATCTTGTTGGGGTCATCGTAGTTTCTTGAGTTGCCAGTGCAATCTGAGTCCGAAGTGTCATAGTCGTAGTTGCAATCATCGTCGCGACCAGTGTTGCAGTTCTTCTGGCCGTCGGCGTCAGTGTGCAATCGTCGTCGCAAGCCTTGAACCAGTGTTGCGGTTCTTCTCATCGCCGGCATCGGCGTGGCGATTGCAGCGATCACGGTGGCGGTTGGCATTGGCCAACAGCCGCTGCCTTCGTCCTTGTTGTCGCAGATCATGTCGTTGTCATCGCAGGTCGCCGTCATTATTGTCACGACTGTCGGCATTATTGTGGTTGAGGTAAGGGTTGGGACGTCGTGGTCACAGTCCAACTCCATCCGAGTTGTCGTAGTTGCTGCTAAGTCGCAATTGTCTTCTTCGCATCGCACACGTAGCAACTCTACTACTCTAGTACGCGGCACGGTCAAAAAAATGAATGCCTCTAGTCATATGAATGAGAGGCGGTGGTAAAGCGGAAAACGTACCATGTACATGGACTGTGTAGAGTCAACTTGAGGTAGAACAAACTAATTACTAGTGAGAGAAGGTAGAGTCTTGTCGTAGGGACTGGCCCTGGCGGTGCGATGTGCGATACTTGTTTCGTGTATGAGATGCCCAACGAGGAATACAATACCACAGGCCCGGACCCAATTCTCGACCTTGTTCTCTTCAGTAATTCTGGTCCGCAGTAGAACGCAAATGATATCAGAATTCAATCACAGAACTGGAAGATGAGTACTAGTACTACCGGTGAGTAGGAAAAACCGGACACTGGCATGTCAACTTGAAACAGACTCAGTCATGGAAATCTTGCTGCCGAAGGATACCTTTCAAGATACCTTTGCTTCTTTACAGTTCTCGCTGCGACCGGTCCGAAGCCAACGGCCTAGAAATGAGTATTG